>OMKN01078856.1:0-17837 GCA_900302345.1 Melanonus zugmayeri
TTATTTGTGAGAATAGATTTCATAACATGCACGTATTGTTGGATAATTTCAGATCCAATTAAATATGATTCCCGATTGAACTGAACATATTTGCGGGGTTCTTGTGTAAAACATATTTCCGTGTATTAGGCCTAATTATCCTTATTATCCTTATTATGGTTTTTTTGGTGCACTCCTGGATAACTCTTCATATATAATACGTGAGAGGCTAAGGTGTGATTTATTTTACACATCAATTTCAACACGTTTCTCGAATTTCATCCTTCTGCCATAGGAGTCGCAGTTTCTCATTTGCCGGGAAAATGTACTTACGGGTGGGTCCGGGTTTGCGTAGGGTTGCGCACATTCTACGGTCAAGTTAGTTTTTTATACATCGCAAAGTGTGCGTAGAAGTTGGCGTACGCATTCTTTTGTGCGTAAGTACCGTTTATGCATGAGGCCCCAGGGGCGTTGCCTTGGCGACATTCTATGCTTATCCTGAAGCACTGCAGACACATAAACCTAACCCTAACCGGTCCATTGGTGAAGGGTGATTATGTATATACCAGTGTGTACTGGCTAGGGGAGACACACACTATAGCGCTGCTAACGCCAGGATCCGAGTGTATCGCATACTAATCCTTAAAATACAGACGTATAGGCCTACAGCAGGAACTTTAGTTCAACACCAACTCTTTATGAATCGTTCAATGGACGTTTTTCTGGCATAGCATGCGTGTTGTTTAAATGCTCATTTCATGAATATGATTGTGCCTGTGCCAAATAAACAAAACCTGCAAACAGTTACTATTCCTGAAACGATTTTTTTTTTTATTGTATAATATATGTACAGCAGATTTGTTTTTAATTGCATTTTTATTTTATGTATTGCAGAGACAGCAGCGAGCATGTTTTCCTTATTTCAATTCCACCAGCTGAAGGAGAAAGGTGAGGGTTGGGTTGAGCAGGCTGAATAGAGCATACTCCAGGCTCCGTAATGCTACCTAATTAAAGAGCACTTGGCTCAGCATGGTGCGGATGGGGAGAATTTAGTGGCTTGTTAAGGGGAAACGCAGCCAGCAGGGTTGGTGTACATGGAAAGAACCTTTCATTTTCCAATCAAAAGGGAGTTTGACTCAGCAATCATCTACTTTTTTTTAAAAAGTCGAGCAAAAGCGGCAATTCTAGCATAGATTTGCCTTAGTGTGACGTATTTCCGGTTGAAATGGGCCAGATCTCGGGCCAAATCTCTCAAATAGCCGATTGAGCCGATAGCCTCGCGATATTAGGCGGGACATAATGTTGGGAGGAATTTGATTCGATCGTTGAAAAGTGGGCGTGTCATAGCAAACATGCTGCTGATATGATAGCTAGCGAGCTAATGAATCTCTTCTTTGCTACCCGCCTACGACCTGTGTCTGTACGCGCTGATTGGTTGAAATGGTCAGGACCTCAGCGCGTCAGCGGCGTGTCATCACAAAACTAGCGAGCTACTGTGCACAGTAGGCATACGGCAGATTTTGTTTTACTGATGGGATTTTGATATAAGAAATGGGATTTTCGTATTTTCTTTGGCATATATTGTTAAATAGGTGCCCAATATGACCAGGGAAGTGACCTAAAATGGTTTTAAAAAATGTTTTCATTACTTTGCGTCTTTAACGATTTCTCTGCATGCATTCTGAATGGAATTCAAAATAATTCAAACCCTATTACCATACACATACACTTGATGACATGACTTGAAGTGTATTGTAACCCAGGCAACATAATGGGTACTAACAAAAACAGGTATTAATAATACATTTAAATGAAAAAAAAGGGTTAATTCATTATTATTACAAGATAACCAAATGCGTGACAACCGCATTAGTGAAGTGCACAAATGTAGGTGAAAAAATAAAGCAATCCTCCAATAAATAAGGAAATAGGAATGAGAGACAGCTGTTCAGCTGATCAGAAGTCTGTTAGCTACGTTAAGGTCTGCCGCCTTGCTCAAGGAGCTTGCGAATTACGTGTGTTCTATGTTCGTCAAAGTGTTAAAGTAATAATACAGCCTAAAACACTCATTATTAAAATGTCTATTGGTGATGTACAACACACCCCAGGTACTTTTTGCCGATATGTGTAATATTGTATGTTCGTTATTTGCTGTCGTGTCAGGCTTCCCGTTACCCAGAATGCCTTTTGCTACCCCCTCTCACCATCAGGAGGCAATATTCTGTAAATTGTACATTTATAAATTGAATAAATGAATCAAATGTATTCTAACGATATGTATAACAGGCTTTATTATTATTCGGCTGGGAGAGCTAGCCTGGCACCACTAACGTTAGAGAGCTAGCCTGGCACCGCTAACATTAGAGAGCTAGCCTGGCACCGTTAACGTTAGAGAGCTAGCCTGGCAGCAGGAATAGATATCAATTTTCTTCACTCCAATTTTTGTGGATGCTTAATGAGACCCAACTATGATATCATATATGCATTTGTATTATTTCAAGCCACATGTCCAGGGCCTTTAAGTGCAATTTAACTGCTTCCATACATTTCTGAAAAACAGCTTGTTTGTTTTCTTTCTTCTCCTCTCAAAAAGCCCCTTGGCTTCCCGATGGTTTTGATTTGTTCTGAAGAGGAAAATGAGGGATGATGAAATAAATGACGTTACATCAGCTTGGTGATTGTTAGTATTAACCCATATGGTGGCTTGTTTGCTGCGCATGCTTTGAATTGCTCTTTCGGTTTTTGCTTGATTCAGATTCAGATTCAGACAACTTTATTTATCCCAGAAGGGCAATTCAGTTTCACAGCCTACCCAGTTCACAGAAAGTAAAAATAAGACAAAGCATTCAAACATCAACAT
Organism: Melanonus zugmayeri; assembly: GCA_900302345.1. Taxonomy (NCBI): domain Eukaryota; kingdom Metazoa; phylum Chordata; class Actinopteri; order Gadiformes; family Melanonidae; genus Melanonus; species Melanonus zugmayeri. The sequence goes on from OMKN01078856.1 coordinate 2,840, forward strand.
CAACAACAACATGTCAGTGACAACAGGTCAACATGGTACGGGAATAAAACAGCAAGTCGCCACTTGGGCTAATGTGAGGAGCTAAATAATAAATAGTACAATAATAATAATAATAGTAATAATGAACACTTGTGGTCTACCCCAGGCACGAACATCCCATAGACATGAATGGTTTGAGTATATGACTAATATAAGATTAATAGAGAGCCCGATCTGTACATGCACACGCACAGATGCATTTTCAGCATTGTAGCCTTCACATTAATCTCCTCACGGTTTACGTTACATTGTTTTCCAATTTGTTGGTGCAATTTCATATAGGTCAAACAAATAAGCAAAATAAATGTGAGAGAAGCCATTAATAGAGACTATTATACTATATTATATTATAGAGACTGTGATGTCACTACCTCGGCTCTGCATTGACTGTCTCCCCCACCACCCCAAGCTAACCCTAACCCACTCCACAGGATCAAGCTCCCCTAGCCAGGAGAAGCAGTTAAGGTGGATGGCTGTATGAAGAGATGGATGGATTGTTGAAAGGATGGATGGATGAATGGATGGATTAGTGGATGGATGGATGATAGATTGTTGGAAAGGATGGATTAATTGTTGGAAAGGATGGATGGATGGATGAATTGTTGGAAAGGATGGATGGATGATGGATGGATCCATTGATCACGTAGGGAACTCGTACAATCTTCTGACCTTTTGATGATGCTGTAGAGTCATACAAATGGGTTAGGGATAGGGATAGGGGTAGGGGTAGAGGTAGGGATAGGGATGGGGTAGGGATAGGGTTAGGGATAGAGTTAGGGTTAGGGATGCGGTAGGGACAGGGATAGAGTTAGGGATAGGGTAAGGGTTAGGGATAGAGTTAGAATAGGGATAGGGGTAGGGAAAGTGTTAGGGATAGGGATAGAGTTAGGGTTAGGGATAGAGTTAGGATAGGGTTAGGGATAGGGTTAGGGATGGGATAGTTATAGAGTTAGGGATAGGGTTAGGGATACAGTTAGGATAGGGGTAGGGAAAGGGTTAGGGATAGCGGTAGAGTTAGTGTTAGGGATATGGGTAGGGATAGGGGTAGGGATAGAGTTAGGGTTAGGGATGGGATAGGGATAGAGTTAGGGTTAAGGATAGGGTTAGGGATAGAGTTAGGATAGGGATAGGGATAGAGTTAGGGTTAGGGATGGGGTAGGGATAGGGTTAGGGGTAGGGTTAGGGATAGGGGTAGGGATAGAGTTAGGGTTAGGGATAGGGTAGGGATAGGGAGAGATGATGACAGCCTCCCCTGTGAGTAATGAGAAATGGTGCAAGACCAACTCATGAAACTAATGTCACCGAAGAATCATCGAGCTGGCAGACCAAGGTACAAGCCAAGGTCAAGGCCAAGGCAGAGAACGTCCTCTTCAGGACGGGCAATCCTGGACCGGCACATGGTGAGGTTCATCATGGAGACGCTATTGAACCGTAGCTTCATCCTACAGACCAGCGACGGCCAGACCAGCACAGAACGGTGTCCCTCAAGGCTCCGTCCTCTCACCAATGTTGTTCAACATTTACATTCACGACCTGCCGGACACAACATCTAGCAAGTACGGCTATGCGGGCGACTTGGCCATCATGCTTCGACGGCCAACATGGAAGGCGTTGGAGGATGGCCTCAACCGGGACATGGGCATCCTAGCAGACTACCTCCTGAAGTGGCACCTTCAGCTCAGCATGGGCAAGACAGTATCTGCAGCATACCACCTCAACAATCGGGAAGCAAGAAGGGAACTGGACGTGCATGTTGGTAACGACGGCCTGGAGTTCCAGCTAGCCCCCAAGTACCTCGGCGTACGCCTGGACCGGACACTGTCCTACAAGCAACACCTGGATGAAGTGAAGGCCAAGGTAACAGCAAGGGTCTCGCTCATCCGCCGCCTGGCAGGTTCGACTTGGGGAGCTTCCCCCCAGACCCTATGTATATCCACGCAAGCCCTGGTCCTACCCGTAGCAGAATACTGTGCCCCTGCCTGGAGCAGAAGTCCACATGTGAACAAGGTAGATACTGCCATCAACAGCGCCCTCCGGATAGTAACTGGTTGTATGAAACCCACCCCCGTGTCCCACCTGCCAGTCCTAGCTGGAATCGCCCCGGCCAGTCTCCGACGGGGCGCGGCTACCCTCGCCCTGGCAAGAAAAGCCCGGAAGTATAACTGGCACATCCTGCACAAAGCCACAACAACACCGGCGCCACCATGCAGACTCAAGTCTCGCCATCCCTTCAACAAGGCCGCACAAGAGATGCTACAGTCTATTCCTGAGAACTTGTCCAGAGACTCCTGGCAGCATCCTGGAAACAGATGTGGGAGACGGTTGGGCCCTCCCGCATTCATCAATACATCCGGGACCCAGGAGGCGATGTAAAAGGAGAAGACCTACCACGCCATCTATGGACCTTGCTGAATCGCCTACGCACTGGGGTTGGCCGCTTCAAGTCATCTCTGAAGAAGTGGGGCCAAAAGGGATAGAGGTAGGGTTAGGGATATGGTTAGGGATAGGGGTAGGGACAGGGTTAGGGTTAGGGATAAGGGTAGGGTTAGGGATAGAGTTAGGGTTAGGGATGGGGTAGGGATAGGGATAGATTTAGAGTCTGTGACCATGTCCATCTTTTTCTCAAGTAGATGACCTTGTGATTGTGCTGTTCAGTATAGCCCTAACCCTAACCCTTCATAGTGTTCAGGCAGCTTTTTTCCCCTGAGTGACTGGTGGAAGACATTGTTTGAGTTTCTGTATTTTTATTTATTCTGCGTCACTAAACCTGTTACTCTGATGCCTTCAGAGACATGGGATGTGTCAAGCAAGGTCAAATAAGATTAAGGGCACACACACACACAACACTTTTTACAGCCCTTGCTAAAGATAGGGTAATGAAATACACGGGTTAGAAGGAAACAAAGGAACGGAAAACCTCTTGTATGCCAACAGTAGTAGTAGTAGTAGTAGTAGTAGTATTAGTATTAGTCGTAGAATGTCATTAATGTGTGAAACAGAGAAACAGTGATGCAGGGTCTTGGTTTGATAGCCTGAGGTCTTACATTTTATTTATTTGACAATCAACACAGTGTCCATTAACGCGATGGCTCAAACTTTTCGACACGGTCTGTCCATCCAACTACCGCTAGCGTCACGGTTTCTGTCTGGTTTTCACTCTGACTTCCCAGCTATTGCCGTCTGAGGACAGGTGATTACTAATCGACAACATCTGCCCCTGCCTTACCTGTCTTGTGATCGGAGCCCACGCCCCCCTCCTATCTCTCCTCACAGATGGCGCTAAACCACATGCACCCCCACACTCATATTTCCCATTGTGCCGTCCAGGTGATGCAGATGTCCAATTGTTCAAAAGTTGATCAACAAACTGCACTGCAGCAGATACCTAGGTCTTCCTTCCTCCATTACCTCATAGTTTGCAAATAGTTGGCAAATGTGTGCAGAAGGAAAATGTCAACAAGGGTTCATCTGTGCATTTTGTTTGTGTTTTTGGAAATGGAATATCATTCCTTATGTGGAAACGTATTATTTCCACAATTCACCCACAAGTGGACACTGATTCTGTTATTACGTTCAGTCATGGATATTGAATATAATTAGAGGGATGAGAATCATTTACAATGCATGGAAAAGGGCTCAGAAGCTATAATCACTGGAGATATTGAATCACAAACATCTTCATTGCATAACTGACTTCACTTAATACTGGTGTAAGCTGCAATTATACAATACTTGTTACGGGGATAAGGCCTCCAATATTTAATTAAAACAGATTGCATTTAAATTTCATGCCAACATGTTTTGGGGATATTTGTTGATATTTTCTGCCTGCTTTGGCCTTGATGTGACAATAGAAATTGTCTTATTCAAGTGGCAATGCTGAAGGTGGTTTCCAGGTAGCAGTATGTGACAAACCGCAATGAGTATTTTGTGAAGGAAACACATTTATGTATTGACTGAATATACATATATACATATATACTGACTGGAACATATCCCTGGTTTCTGTGTGGACAGAAACAGTTTCTATCATGTATCTTTCCCTCTCAGTTGAGCTTCTCCACACAAACAGGCTATTCTTCTTCAAATGTTGTCAATGTACTGGCTGTATATACAGCCAGTTTTCACTCTCTCTCTCTCTCTCTGTCTCTCTCTCTCTGTCTCTCTCTCCCTCTGTATATATACTTGTCTACTATTAGCTACCATCTATAATTCCTTGTGCATGACATATATTAGCATATTATCCAGGAGAACTGGACCCCTGGACAACCCAAGTATTATAATAATTTTGTAATGCGTTAAATGGTGGAGGTGGCAGACATCCAAGAAAGAAAGGAAGGACAAACAGGCATGACTCTCTAACCCTAACCCTAACCCACGATCACCACCAGAACACCCAACCCTAACCCAACCCTAACCCAGATTATATATGATATGATAATAACTCAGGAAAGGGGACTTTCAATGAATGAGAATATTGAACCACTGATATTAAAGATGGGTATGCACATGATATCTGTTGATGTAGGACTCCTGCCTGTCAGCAATAAAAATCTGGATGCAACAAAATGTCCTCAAACTCAACAGCGACAAAACTGAACTCCTCCTCATCAGCTCCAAGTCCACCCTCAGCAGAATCACCAACCCCACACTCACCATTGATGGCACCACTGTATCTCCCTCCTCCCAGGCACGCAACCATGGCATCATTGATCCCACCCTCTCCCTTGAGCCCCACATCTGCCAAGGAGTCAAACCCTTTCTACCACCTCCGCAATATTGCCAAGATCAGACCCTCTCTCACACCATTATTATTATTATTAATAATTATTATTATTAGTGTGATGTAAAAGTCGCATGAATTCATTGCAAAAATCATTGCATTGCTAAAAATCAGACCTGTATCTGATTTAAGACCACATATGAAAGTAGCCCAAATCAGAATTGAAAAGATCAGATTCCATGTGATTTGTGCTGTTCACAAAAAATCCAAGTCTTTGGAGCTTTGGGACACTTTTGCTTGCAGCATGAACGAGGCTTTGGGTGGATTCAAATGGGAGTCAATTGCCTTCTTCTGGACATACATCAAGTTCACTGGAAGGGTAGCGTGAAGGCCCCCTTCTCAAGACAGAGAAGGGGGCCTTCTCTGTCTTGAGCTCTAGTGTGGGACACAGAGCTCTAGTGTGGGAGACAGAGATCACTTGGAGGGTGAGGGCCTCCCGTATTTAGACAGGACAGTTGCCAGCAGAGGATATCAGACTGGATCAACTGTTTGCGATGCATAAAACATACAAATATTATATACGAGTAAAGCGTAAAAGTCACACAACTTACAGATCTTGCAGGCCAGAGTTTCTGGCCTGCAAGTTGAAAAGACTCATTACATTCCATTCAGAATACATTAAAAATATACGCTTGTACTGTATAAAAGGACTGCAAAAAAAGGTTTAAAAAGGTGCTGTAGGTAAGATTTAAGAGCTGCTTCAGAATGGTCCCACCGGGCGCGTGTGCTTCGCGTTCCGGCTGCGGAGCAGATTGTGGCCACTCTAGTCAATGTCCAGGGGCCGGTTGCACCACGTCTTACTAAGCCTAGTTATAGCGCAAGTATTTACTAAATCAAGATTTAGTCACTACTAAATTTAAATGGGTTGCACCACTCACACTAGTTATTACGTAGAGCTTAGTAACTACTAAATATTTATACATCCCCCTAAGGTGGTGTAAGTTATAGCGCAAGTAGTTAACGCTTTACTAAAAAACAGTTGGTAACGGTCGGCAGCAACAGGGGAAAAAATTTAAAGACATATAACAGATACTTCTCCCGATTTATGACACATCAACAACTACAATCGGAAATATTCACGCTATAAATATCCCCCCCCAATCAGCGGTCTGCTCATTTGCATAACAGCACGGATAGACTCCTTGGTTCCTGCTCGCAAAAGGTAGCTAAAATCGGCACGGTACTGCGGCCCGGTACGGGTCGGGTGGCAGTGGAAAGCACGGATGAGCACGGGTTCCGGTACGGCACGGCACGATAGTGGAAAAGCGGCACAAGTGGATGACATGTCATATCCCCCACACACACACACAAACTGTATATACCCACTCGCAATGTAAAGCGCTTTGGGTGTCCTGAAAAGCGCCATGTAAATGCATGTTAATTAATTATTATAAAGTGCTCCATCCACTGTTTCAACCCCTACTTGCAAAGAGATTACTGGGTTTAGCAATGGAAATGCAACTATGGGGAGACCTGTTAAAAAAAAACAAAAGAAAGATCTTCTTGGCCAACCTTGCATGGGGCGTCAGGGTCACAGGGTCCTCCCCCTACTGAATTAGATCAGATCTCCTCAGAGTCTCATACACGTGTATGCATCCATCTTTTGTTCGTTGTTCAGATGTTGCACTATTTTGAAGACTAGTTAAGTGAGACTCGGAGAGTGGTACAAGTATAACACTTGTATATTGTTAACTACAAGTGTGAATTGTGAACTACAAGTTAGAACGATACATGCAATCTGGAGTTGGTTCATGAATCAACACGGAATTGACCTCAGCCTTTATAGACCTTGATATCACGAGATGTTAGGCTTCCCGTGTGAGCCAATGGCAATGCACCATTGGTCATGACGAACGAGGTCAGTTTAGGTACACAGTTGTAGACGTCATCTCTCACCCGGAGGCACCCGGAGGGCCCACAGTTTCGTTAACCTTAGTCAGCAAATAGGCACTTCTTGTCCTGGGGGTATTTTTGTCAATGCAGAGTTGCAGTTTGATCACGGGTTGTGTCTCAAATCACAGGACATACAGCTTACAAAGAGAACTCTATGTCAGTATGCCAATGGTGTGTCTATGTCCATTTTAGGGGGTATAATAATGGTTAAAGTTAGTTATACGAGTATAAGGATAAGAATAATTGAGGTGATATACATTTGGTTGGAATAATGTACGGATGGTTAGCATGATTCGAATAATATACATCAGCACCCGCATGCGCTGGTTAGACAGTGCAGTTTCCGTCTACATGCCTTTGTTTCTTTGCTGTACGATTGGCTGTTCGTAGTGTTGTTGTAGGTAGAGGACTCAAAAATAACTATCGAAAATAAATGTCATACATTTTTATCCTCATTATCGTGGAAGATTTTATCGTGAAAATGATCTAGATCGCTCCATCGCCCAGCTTAAAAGTAAACGTAACCATTAAACCCCTGTTGTAAACACACACACCTGAGTGAGGCGCATAAAGAGTCGTGAATGAGACGCTGAAAGAATTGTGAAGTCGTGTATTGTTGCCCCAAATTTCCCTCCAAGCACTATGAACAATGAAAAGCATCTGAGAAGAAGGGCAATCAATGAACGACCTGCAGACGCTACTTGGGTGTTTATATGCAAAACAGCTCGTCCTCAACTCCACACATTCAAGGGCGATTTTACACCTTTCCCAGCTCTAGTCAGACTACAGGCATGCAAATGAGACACGCTTGATTACGCATGCGTGAATGACCCCGTAAAAGCATACAAGATGGAGGAAAGACGAACCCATCCCCCTTCAGACAGCTACAGCTGTCAAGGGAATGTCAAAGCAAGTGCCCCACAGGAGACCCTTTTAGCACACCTGTCAGGATATGTCCGTTTTTTTGTATCATATGTCCAACAAACTGTAATCATTCCGGACATTCTGGCCGGCAATTTAAAATCCCAGCGCGACCTCTGACCCAAGTGCACAGACCGTCTACACTTCAACGCTTTATACAAGTACATATCTGAGGATACACCTTAGATTAGATTCAACTTTATTGTCATTGCACAATGTACAAGTACTGAGATAATGAAATGCAGTTAGTATCTCACCAGAAGTGCAAATAGCAGTAAAGTATGGTATATACAAATGTGGAGATAAAGATGAAAGGTGTTAAAGCACAGTGGTGCTTTAACACAATTGAACACACACACACGGCTGGTAAATAAGATCTTTCCGCACACTGTATATTTATACTTAACTTTCATCCCTATGAACTTGAGTCTGTCGAATAAAAATACCACAAATCACACAAGAAGAGTAGTGCAATGTAATAGATTTACTGAAACATTCATCAGGTTATAATAAAACGAGCTGGTCCATGGAGCAACTAAAGCTACTAGAAAATACAATTTCTTATAGGCTAGGAGCTCCACGCACTTGGTGGGTGGATAAATAACACTTAAATACTTTGAAATAATAAGAGAGGTAGAGAAGCGAGGTAGAGAAGTGTCAAAGTTTAAAGACTTTTATTATCACTTGAAACAAGCAATACAAGAGTCTGAACTAGTTTGCAAAGGAGCTTCCCTCCTAGACTATCCTTTTAGAACTTCTACTCTGTGGATCCATCCCCTAAGCATTAACCAACCACTTCAGGTATGTCAATTATGGCACCCATTGTATTCCTAACCATCCTTGGAAGGTGGGATCCCCTACTCTGCATTCCTTCTCAACATTTCTTCCATGATAATGAAGGTTGTTTTTTGCCCTCTGGGGGGTTAAGGCTAGGGGGTTGAATATAAATAAATAAATAACTGGCCTGCAAAGCCCCTTGAGACTGCAACCAGACCGTTTTTCCACACCTATTTCATTCATATAGTGTCGTGGCTATTTCTGTATAGGATATTGTGTCTATGGACAGATGAGACTAAAAAAGTCACACAAAATACTTGTAGACGTTTATTCGGACAAGTATTGAGTAGAAGAGTATTTAATGTCTGCATACACCAGTCCCCTCTCTAGTAGAGTGAGCCCTGATCATAATGTTAAGAGTCCTTTAAAACACAATTCCATCCCCTCACAGGAAGGATTGTGGTGGGAATTCTATATTAACACACATTGACCTTTTGTATAAATTAAAGTAATCCAATGCAATATTAAAGAGGTAGTTGGTTATTTATTGAATACATGCATAGATCAAAGCACAACGGTCAAGTTGACCGAACTTCTTATCATAGATCCAGACGTCTGGGCAAAAATACCATTACAAGAAATGTACTTTCCCATACATTTGATGTCTGGGCAGGAATGCCATTACAATAAATGTATTTTTCCATTACAGGATATGCCCTTAAGCAAAGAAACAAATGGATACATGATGATGCAATAAACACAACTCAAGGAACATAAGGTAGGGGGAAAAGAACAGGGTGGGGGACAGGTTCTTCTCAGAGGGGGGTCAAAGTGTGATGCCCAAGTGTGAGGTGAACTGGATTGGGAGTTAGTTCACGACAACAGCTAAGGGGTCAGCTTGCTTATCAGAGGGCCAAAAGGTGAAGTGTGACATGAACTGATTTGGGAGCCAGCCATTCACGTGATACTAAAGTATAAAACAGAGCTATGTATGGATTTTTCCATCACACTAACATAAGGCAAGATCATGATTATAATTTGTGAAATGTGTGCAGTTGGTGGCTGGTTTAAGCAGCCTCATCTGACCTCAGTCAGACTGATTAGGCTCTGGGGCTGGACACCTGTGCATTGGGTTAATCAAGGCCCACAGGTCATCACTACACACACTCAGGACTGAGTCAGCAGGATACCACCTGCTCTGGCAAACAATCCATTGGTTCTTTGCAATAAACCAGTTTTCAACATCTACCCGTGTCCTGTCCTTCGGAGGAGCCCCTCACAAGCCACCATTGCTAGATTCCCATCCTGTTCTTTGACATTTCTCAGAACCCTCTGTCCATGTTCTTCTTAATATTTTCTGAGAACCTTCGTGTCAGGTCAGCTTGACTTCTTGCCTGTCCTCAACTATTTGTTTACCAGTTCCCTGGTATGCACAGCAGTAGTGTAGGCAGCAGTGGGCCACATTACTCAGTGGCCCACCAACATTACTCACTGGCCCACCTAGCCAAGTTTGATCAAAATACACACAATGGCTAAACAAAGTCGTTTAAAGCATCTTCACAGCCAAATTTGAAGGTATTTCCCTGCACTAACATCTTGCTGCTGTTTGTGGGTTTATGTTTAGTTGCCACTTTGTGCAATAAAATGGTTAATTCACAGTGCCTTGTGCTGTAGAGCTGTTTTTTCAGTTTGCCCTTTTACTTCCGGTCTCTCTCTATTGTTGTGGTATTACCTCTTATCAAGTCAAGTCAATGTATTTGTATAGTCCCTAATCACAGTTAGTCTTAAAGGGCTTTACAACCCAAATAGTTTAAGACCCCCTAACCCTAGCCCCCCAAAGGGCAAGAAAAAACTCTTTTGTTATTAGCATGTTTAGAGTATATTGCCATTGAACACCTGGTCCCGCCGGTGACCGTTCACAAAAATATTTTACAGCTGGTCTTATTATAGGAACAGTGACCGCTTCGACCTCGCCAGCATGCGGGCGCATAAAGCGGCTCCCTGGCGCCACCCAGCGGCCAGCACAGGAGCCGCCGCTGGCCTGGAGCATGTACGACTTCAGCATTATAACACACACCCCTTAATCTCTTCCCACAGACAAATCCTACAAACAACGTTCTTGTTCTTCATCATCTAATGACCATGTGCTCATTATGTTTTGCCTATACTATTCCCCGCTGAGCACCCTGAGAAGTACAGGAGACTACTAATGTAGACTACTTCTCCTAAACAGCCTGCCCATGCTTCCAAGTTATTCCACATTGTAACCTAAATGTTAGTTGAAACATAACTCGTAGGCCTACTGGAGACACAGACCGTTCATTTAGTAGGCCTGCGTGTACACAACCGAATGCATTATGTGATCGGCGTACTTAAATGCACGGTAACGATGATAAACAATCGCCATTGGGTTCATGCGCACAATCCGTGTTCTTCATCGCGTTCGCAGGCGCGGCTGCAACACTCACACATGTGGGCAAAGTAACAACATGCAACGCCTACGCGAACAAAACTCAAACAGAAGACCAAAAGGCGGTACACTTACGTGGCGTGGTGAGAATGTCTTGCCTGGCTTTGACGCTTGAACTACGTGATGCAAAAGGAAAAAAAGGTGTTAATGTCCAGACGCTTTATCCGTTACCCGGCGGTCCTCAAGGGGCTCCGCCCTCCGCTCTCTACGGACTGAACGCCGCGGTCAGCAGCCAGCACTAAATTAGTCTACACTGCTATACTGTTAGACTCCTTAAGTTTAGCCCCACCCACCTCCTGTAGTTTAGGAAGCCCTTCCCCCCTGCAGGAGGAGTTAAGGAGGGTTCATAACTTCTCCTGTAGTTTTGGAAGCCCTCCCCCCCTGCAGCAGGAGTCAAGGAGTGTTCTTAACTCCTCCTGTAGTTTTGGAAGCCCTCCCCCCCTGCAGGAGGAGTTAAGGAGGGTCCTGAACTCCTGTAGTTTTGGAAGATGAGTTGCACAGCTGTGGAATGCTGTTCGAAATCATTAAAAACACATTATCAAGTATGTCTGACTTTGCAGCAGGCCTTTGCAAAGTCAACAGATGCCTGCTGACTTTGCACAGAAAATCAATTCCTGTGCTCATGCATGCGATGTCAATTCAGAATAGACACTCGACACCTACAGCAAATCATTTCCTGTGTATGTTTTTTACTTTGCACAATGTCTCTCAAGTGCTCAATGCACGACATTGTTTTGGCCCTGTATATAGTCAGGCTAAAGCTTTAAAACATGTTAAAACACTTTTTAGCTTATATTGCAATATTCATTTTTGAAAGCATAGTCCACACACATTTTTTCAAACAACATGTTGTGTTATTCGAGATAACACCCCACGCTATCCCAACCCAAGATACATCGGTTTACATTTCACTGCTGACACAGGCAGAGGAGTTTACTTCACATAATCAAACACGTTTTCCTTGTCATACTGTTTCCAGGTGATTTGCTAGAATGTGTCCTTGCGGCCTGGGCACATTATAGGCATATAACATTATCTCTTTTTTGTTTCCCCAGGCCTCTTGCAAGATTCAGTATTCAGTCTTTGAGTTGTAGAGGAAAAGGAGACCCATGTTTGAATTATGGGTTGTGTGATGTTCTTCAAGCCGAAAAGCAAACAAGTATATATATATATATATATATATATATATATATATATAGGCTATAATGCAATGTAAAAAGTAATGCTGAAAAGCATATGATTATACGTATAGGCTATAATGCAATGTAAATAATGCTGAAATCACCGCTTCTGGTCAAAGGCCACATCTCTCCGGCTCTGCTCAACAGTACAAGACTGTGTAATGCCAGTCAACATTAAAGTGCCCACAAAATGAAAAAGTATCTCTCTTATAAGAGACTTTACTTCAATACCATGATATAAACAAAAAAGGGCGTGCAAGAAAAAATGCAATATATCGCAGAAGACAAAGTACAGATAAGGAGATAAAGGATAAATGAAAAAGATCAAACAAAATGCACAAATACAAAAAATGCAAACCAGGTGCAAAGTTAGTTTCAGGTGTATGATGAAAGATGCCATGACACTTTTGATGCCTGCTGACTTTGCACAGCAAATCAATTCCTGTGCTCATGCATGTCACTTCAGAATATACACTCAACGTCTGCAGATGTTGTACAGCAAATCATTTCCTGTGTATGTTTTTTTACTTTGCGCAGTCTCTCAAGTGCTCAATGCACGACAATGTTTTGGCCCTGTATATAGTCGGGCTAAAGCTTTAAAACATGTTAAAACACTGTTAAGGGTTAGGGTGTTTCAAACATGTTTGATCAATCACCCGACATTAGAATTTCAATGGAAACCCTCAGAAGAGCAGTGTCAGTAGAGTGCCATTTCAGAAAACCTGACTGAAACTGAATATGAATATTCATACATAGTCATGAATATTGTGTCTCTCCAGTGAGTTGATCAGCCACAACCTTCTCTAAAATGTTTGAAGAATGGGAGTTTAGATATAGGCCTATAGTTATTAGGGAAAGCAGGGTCCAAGTCAAATGGGCTGCACAGTAGCATGCTTAAAGTAGGAAGTTACACATCCTGCAGAAAGAGGAGTTGACAATAGCTAATACATAGTTAGTTGACAAAACTTTAAAAAATAGGGAAGACCTAATAATCATTACCTTCTCAACAAAGAAAATAAGGAACCAGTTGTAATCACTGTTATGATATGCGCCCCAAGCCAACCATTGACATAGGACGCTAACATGCAATAGCCAACAAGTGGAAGCAAGAAGAAATGCTCCTCATGACGGCAATCACCTATGGAGCTTTTTGGGGCGCAGAAAGGTGCGCTCTGTTTGCTTGGCTGCCGTTGTTGTAGAAATAAAACTATAACTTCTAAAAGAGAGAAAGATCGAAGGAGGCCAAGGCATGTGTGGTGGGAATTCTGCACACACACGTTGACCTTTGAATAGTCTAAACAAACAACCTGCTGTTAGAATAAAGTCATCCAATGCAATAGGAATATATTTTCGTCTTATTTATTGAACACATACAATAGACCAGAGCTCTGCTGAGAATTCTAAGAGCAAACACCTCCGCTGAGAGTTTGCTGAGAGAAGTCTGAATCCAAAACACCATAACCCTTAGTTCCCAGAGCATTCCTTCGTCAGAGATAAGGGAACGCTTTCCATTATCATGACCCTGGGATGGAAACGGGCCCTATGACGAATGAATGTCATCAGAACCGAGCATTTGGTGTTTGTCAGACGCTCGTCACCATCTCCCAGTACAATGGTCATGTTGACTGAACATTTTATCATAGATTTGGAAGTCTCAGCAGAAATGCAATATTAACACTGACTCTAATAATGAGAACAATAACAATAACAACTCTGATATGTATTTTCCATCACACCAGTTGTAATCAATGTTATGATATGCACCCCAAGCCAACCATTGACATAGGACGCTAACATGCAATAGCCAACAAGTGGATGCAAGAAGAAATGCTCCTCATGACGGCAATCACCTATGGAGCTTTTTGGGGCGCAGAAAGGCGCGCTCTGTTTGCTTGGCTGCCGTTGTTGTAGAAATAAAACTATAACTTCTAGAAGAGAGAAAGATCGAAGGAGGCCAAGGCATGAACGGACAAAGACTTTATTAACAATAACAAAGCCTGAGCTGTCTCTGCAGATGACAACCAAAGAACTCTTAGAGTGCCCTTCCCTTATATCCTATATTCATGCATATCTCTACCAATTGTATCCTTTAACCCAGGGGTCGGCAACCTATGGCTCGCGAGCCATATATGGCTCTTCTGGTGACACACACTCTACCATCAATACAGAGAAAAAACAAACCACCATTGGCCCAGTTTCCCCAGTTATGATTCTATTTATCTATAGTTTCTTAATAATACATCGGTAATTATCTCCCACACTGTAAACCGCGTCAACGTAAAGAGTTCATTGCTGACAAGATGGCGACCGTGGCAGGAGTAGTAGGATGCGTAAACAGCGCAGAAGCTCTACTACGAACACCGTTTGAGAGACTAGTAGTACATACTGATTTGGCCAACATGTAGTATGCGGTATGCAAATGTAAACAGAATATGCAGTACGCCAGAAATACCCAGTATGGCCAGTATGCATCCGACCAGACTACCTCACCTACTGTGTCCCACAATGCAATGTGATGGAAAATCTTGAACTGCCAATGATTAGGGCTGCGTTTCCCGATACCGGCATACCTTGAGTTTTCGCGAAGGTTTTCAAGAGACACTTTTTAAGGTAGACCTTCCACTTCGCGAGTGTTTCCCGAACTCTACCTTAAGCGGCTGATTTCACGAGTCACTTGAGGTACGACCTTAAGAACGTAAGGTGGAGATGTCCGTCACCGATTGGCTACGCGGACGCGCACACAAAACGTTTCCTGCCGGCCTTTGATAGTATAATGAAGATATATTAAAAAAATAAATAAATATTATATATATATATATATGTATATATATATATATATATATATATATATATATATACACTACCGTTCAAAAGTTTGGGGTCACCCAAACAATTTTGTGTTTTCCATGAAAAGTCACACTTATTCACCACCAT
>OMKN01078858.1:0-11204 GCA_900302345.1 Melanonus zugmayeri
CCTCGTCGGGCCTGGACCGGCCCGCCTCCGAGGTGGAGGCGTCTTGCGATTGGCCGGCCGCGTCCGAGACGTCCTCGGCGTCCGGATGCTCGCTCTCGGCGAGGGTGAGGCCCTCGTCGAGGATGGCCTGGAGGTCGGGCGAGTCGTCGGCGGCGGTGGCGATGTGCGGCGCGAGCGGCGACTGGGCGATGTAGAGGCACAGCTTCTTGTAGCAGTGCACGAGCAGGGACAACTGGCGGTTCTCCTGGAAGCGGGAGTAGTCCTTGCACCAGCTGCATGACGGCTTCAGCTGCATCCTCTGGCCCTTACAGCCACGGCACACGTAGTGCTGGCATGACGAGTCGGTGGGAGCGATGGGGTCTTGCAGCAGGTTGCCTGGACGACCACACAAAAAAAATAACAACAACAAAAAACAGATGAGAGAAAGTCGGTTAAAAGATCAACAACAGAGTTTGTTAGAAGAACATTATGTTATATAAAGATTTCATACGAAGGAAATGTAGCATTCACAACGCCAAACAGATTATTTTTGCCAAAATGTACAGCATGGGCACAGAACAACATTTGTACAAATCCGAGGCGTGACATCCATATTAGCATGGTCATAAATATAATAATAATATCCACCCTCCTGAAAGGTATGGCGCATTGGAAAATACAAT
The DNA here is from genome assembly GCA_900302345.1 of Melanonus zugmayeri. Classification (NCBI taxonomy): domain Eukaryota; kingdom Metazoa; phylum Chordata; class Actinopteri; order Gadiformes; family Melanonidae; genus Melanonus; species Melanonus zugmayeri. Next base: position 663 of record OMKN01078858.1, read on the forward strand.
GGAGGTAAATGATCGTAAATTATAGATGCTTCTGGTTAGGCTGTCTGTTTCTGCTTCATCCCTGCTGGAAGCACATCAGCCACCCTGTTCAATTTGATACACTGGGGGAAATAGTAGTGAAATACTCAAAGTGCCGGTTGAATTACGGCCTATTAGGCACTGCTGAGTGCCGTAGACACCTGTTCCTGGCTAAAGGTTATAGGTTAGGATTTTTTTGGGGGTAGAAAATCTGCCACGGATACGCCTGAAAGACAACTGCTCTTTCAGAGGAGCTTCCTTAGCAACCGCTGGTTGTCAGGGCATGCAGCTGCCGAAGGGGGGCAGGGAGAGAAAGTCCATTCATTGAATACAAAAAAGACACACACACACACACGCCTTTGCGCATACTCTGACACACGCACGCGCACAGACTGATAGAATGAATGTTTGTGGTATGGTTGGTATGGATTATACCATATAGTATATTTCGTAGTTATTAAATATTTATAGCAAAATGCGGATGGATACTTAGGAGTAGGCTATTACTGTAGCGCTGTCTTCCTGACGAAAAGAGTCGTGCACCTGTGAACCACATTATTATCCCCTCCTTCCGCGGAAGAGAATAGGACCAGTTACTTCAAATGAAAACAATACTAATTAGCCGTAGCAATTACTAGCTCGCCTTCGCCACATAAGGAGAAAATCCAAATCACCACGATTAATAAAGATGATATTTCACCAAAGAAATATTTCACCAACGAAAAAAAACCTCTTCTTTAGGTTCTCTTCTTTAGGTTACAACAGCGACGTGCAGCGTCGCTCGGGCGGAAGGGACGCGTTACTGTATGACGGAGGGGAAGCAAGTGACGTCAGAAAATTACTGTCAACACAGAATTCAACACGGAATTGAATGTGAATTCCCTCCTACGATACCCCGAGTGTTAAACCAATCGATATGAATCGTACACGACCACATAGGGAGGGGAAAGGCCACAGATATCTCGTCCCAATAAAGTCACACAGGGGGGTGTGTCATGATGGTGCTCGGCACTTGCGATAGCGCCAAGCACGACGACGACAACAACAAGAAGGCGTATTTCAGTCAATGTGCCGCAGCCTAATAAAAAAATAACACACAAACACGCTTACCGCACACGAGGCAGGACAGCGACTGTCGGAAGAACGGGAGCAGTTTGCAGAGCTCCGCGAGGGCCCGGGGGTCTCGGGGATCACACTGCAGCACCGAGCGACTCGCGGACACGTAGAGAGCGGTCGCATTCACCGGGTTCATCTCAGCTGCCGATGCGCGGTCGCTCGTCCAGTCCGGGGGAGATGCAGTTAAAACGAAGCCCACTGTTGTGCACAAAGCAAACCGATGAATTTGCGAACTATCCGCAGGTCCGTCGGCGAAACGAGTGGCGGCGGGAGGTTGATCGCTCCCGAGGTGTCTGTGTGTGCGTTGCCCAGAGATAGACGGGAGCGCGTAAGCGTTTGAGAGAGCATAGATGAATATATGAAATCTCCATGCACCGTCAAGTTCAGTCGTCTGAATATAAATTCCACATGCATAGTCCGTGCACGGAACAATCCGGGGTGTGTGTATCTCCGCGAGAACAGCAATTACATCCAATCCATCGTTACGCCGCTCTGCTTATGTGATACAACAACACAAGTATGGGGTCCTCTTCCCAATTTGAATCAAGTGCATTAAAGATGAGGCGCACCCGTGCGCTGCATACCAGTTTATTCATCCGAGGTCCAGTTTCAGTTTATTTCAACAATACCCGTGCAAAGGGCTCTGGCGTAGAGTTATAACGAGACAATACATCGTGTGGCGCTCTTTTCTCTAGCGGGGAGCAGTGGCCTTACTACGGCCGGGCACAAGCAACGAAATTCACAGAGGATCCTGTCGATGGTTGCCAAAGAGTGCCGTTTTTCTGAAAATGCCATATTCTACATGCATGCTGGTCAGGTTTCGGGCTGCCCGGAGCTTATTGCACACAATACGTGATTCCAGGCCAGGGCATGTGAGGAGCGTAGGCTGTGCAGCCAGCAGGCAGCAGGCTCAGGCTGCTGTGTTATTGATCGCACAGATTCATGGCGGCTCGGCTGCGAAAACAAAACAGGCCTCTCCGGCTTCAAATGGGGTTTATGGCGAAAATTAGTGGGAACTCGGTGGATGTGGTGCGATCTGTCCGACAAGGATGGCATACGGGTATCGGAGAAAAATCCGAATCAAGTTTGACCGCTTCTCCCGCGTAGGAAAAACGAAGCCCTCGAAAGCCTCGGTCTCGAGTGACAAGTGTGGCCGCCCGAGCGCTACCGGGACACCGGGAACAAAAACAGGCCGCTCTCCACTTTTCTCTATTAAGCTACAATTCACGTCGTTCTGGCTTCTCTGCGTTTGGATGGTGCAGATTAAACATCTGCTTCTTGACAGAGTTGTATTCCTTCTTCCAGTCACTGGAAGAACGCCGTTCTGTTGTTGAGGAATTGTAGTGAATATATTCCTATTTGGGTACCTTGCTATCGTTAGCCGCGCAGTATTTCTCAAACCTCCCGTCGCTTCTCGAGTGGCAAACAGGGGGCGCCGTTGCGTAAATCTCGCGAGAACAGACACTACGCGGTTATTTAAAAACATCAAATTCGGTCTAGTTAGTAGATATAACATGTTATTTTTTACAATCATGTCGTGTTTTGAGCTTCATTCACTTTTTTGTGATTTTGATTAAGTATTGAACATGGACTCACTGTGTGTGTGTGTGTGTGTGTTTCTAATCATAAAACATTGTGTATGGTACCCCATACATGGTTTCTATGTTGTTGTATGTATTTATTTTAATCGATAATTAAATAATACATCAATGCACTATTAACAGTCAATATTTAAGTCAAATTACTGGCAGAATAGATTACCAGCAAAATAGTCTACATTGATTTGATCTGGACTCTGGACAGATGACACCTTTTAACGAAAAGGTTTTTCATATTATTATCCCTGAATGTAGTAACATTTCCTCTTTTCAAATATTATTCACCTATATAATCTATTAATCATAACTCTCAATGGAGATTAACTTGTAAAACAATGTCTTTATAATGCGTTTTTTTGTAATAACACATTATATATAATGTATTATGTCACTTTTTTAATTTAACGTTTTCACATTTTCTCAGTTACCTGATGTTGGTGTGTACGACAAGATCTAATTTCAAACCAGTGTTTCTAATGTCAATGCTCGTGACATGAGTTGGATTCCTCGTGTGAGCTTCATTCATATTTCAGTCTTGTCTCATGCATTCATCATGACGCCGTGTAGTTATTATTACTATTATGCTGACCGCAAACCCTAATAATAGCAGGCCACTCCAAAGCAGGGTTACAGTGAACATTAGCAGACATACGGAATGGGAAGTGATTCCCCGTTTGCGGTTGGCCATAGGGTAATTCTTGCACTGTAGTAGGCTAATAATACAACCTAAAAATTAATTGTTTTAGATTAATTCTTTAAAGCACATTTCTTGCTACCCAAGAAACCATTATAGCCTTTTAAATATATAAAATCAATGTACTGACATAGTCAAAATACTATACTTAACATATAAACAAGGGTTACAAATAACTATAGCACTATAGCAACATCTGTATTTAAGTGCAATTTTTAAGTGTAATTTAAACTCAACTTTCCATTTCCATTCTCATTCTCAATATCATTTTGTTACACTATATTTGATCATTAATCATCCACCACTAAAACCAACATTTCTGAGGTAGGCCTAACACATGAGCTCTCTGGGCTGTTCCCTCGTTCAGCATCTGCTCTGCCCTTAACGGGCAGAGTTAACCCTTAACCGAAGCCCTCAACCCTAACCCTGTCAAAACAACAAGCTCACAACCAAGATATAGCAAGTGAAAAACGTGACTCAAAATAGCTCTACCCAATCTGTACACTGTAATTCAACATTATATGTTTTGTGTGAGGTGAAAATGTGATGATTTTATGATTCCATATTTCTCTACAGAAATGTTACATCTGACCCACGCTGTATAATGGGATTTACAATACACAGCCTCAGTTATTAGGTATATGGTTATATAGCATAGTGTCTATATAACCATAGACCTAATATGGTTCTATAGCATAGTGTCTATAGAATAGTGTAGTATAGTATATATGCTAGTACAGCATATAGCGTAGCTGTAAGGGCCATGTTTGGCCTCATACAGCCTGCAGCTGTTGCGCTGTGGCCCTTACCTACCACATCGCTGGCATGCTGGCTATTCCAGACCCGGGTTCTCCTTCAGCTCAGCCGCTCACTGGGAATGTAACGCTGTGGCTCCTGCTGGGCATACAGCTGAAAGAGATCACGTACCGCCATACAAATCAGCCCTGGGGTAGCTGTGGCACAACAGCAATTATTATTAGTGCTTTAATTTACGTATTCATTTGTTTGTTTGTTTGTTAGATCAGTTCGGTCACACATTTGGAGGAAAGAGAAGCAACAGGTACACATAACAATATTATATACATATTCATCACAAAGGCACCGATGTGTTATTAACTACTGAGAAAACATAGTTGAGTGCATCCATAGCTAAATATTGAAAAAGATCAAATATTAACCTACATACATACATTTTTTTGGTTGAATCCTGAAAGATCTGGTTGTCAAATGTGTCAACGAACCAAACCTGTACATATATGGGAATAACCTTATAAGTATAATGTGTGTGTGTGTGTGTGTGCAGTCAGTAAAGTGTAATTATTTCCATTTTCAAACAGAAGCCCCTCTATGATGTTCCTCTTTTCCTCAGACATATAAGTTCCCCACACCGTGAAGGAGTTAGCAGAACCTGTCTGATGCCAGTAGGCTACATTAGTATCTTAGCCTTTCGCCTCAGAGACCAGATGAACATGTGGATAGCTTCTTTAACAAGCCGTGGGCTTTGGCTGCGTACATGCATCATGATCATTTTGTGTGCTTCCAAAGGTATGTGAAGATGGACTCCTACTCCTACTACACTGTGTGTGTGTGTGTGTGTGTGTGTGTGTGTCTATATATACGTTGTGCAGTATGGTTGGTTTATGTATATGGTTTGAATTTGAGTGAGTTCAAAAAAAGTTGCTTTTCATTTTTTAATGAACAATCATCAAATCACAAATTATTTCAAGAGACATTATTACAAGAAGAGGTCATGTGTGATCATGATTCAAAGATGAACAAACACGTGTTATCTGATTCTATGATTACAGTGGACTCCCAGGGTCAAAGGGCGATAGCATGTTGCCCGTCCACCAGCAAGGCGATAATACGGAGCAACGTGTCAGAGTGCTACGAGCAGGAGGCGCAGGTCAACGCAGACTACTGCAGCATCCATGCATACATGTAAGACCAACATGCCAAAACAGGCTAGCACAAAGGCTCATTCATCTGCTTTTCATTGTCTGTCTTTCTTTCTCCCCCTCTCTAGATCTCTCTCAATTTCGATCTATAAGCAAAAATGGGCAACGCAAGTGCCGGTTTTTGATTGGCTCAAATGGTGATGTCACATGACATCATGTGACGTCATCTTAGAACGGCACTCATTTCGCACTGATTTCCCCTAATCATGCAAATGGCTATAACCAGTGTCTAACAACAGGTGGTGCTGTCACTGAGCCGTTCATGTCATCTTACATAACTTGATTCTCCTTTAAATACGGTCAGGTGCATGTCTAATTGGGTGTATAATGTATTGTAAAGTGACCCTGTTTGATTTTCTCCAGTCTCATTACCACCAGTGGCGACAAGTGGTGTGTGGACCCGAGAGCCAGATGGCTCAAACAGAAGTTGAGAATGCTCACAAAGGTATCACTATTAACCATGTAATGGCATGTATGAGTTTAGTTTTAGTTTAGTTGTAAAGTTAGTTAAATTAAATAATAATATATATTAATAATAACTAGAATCTTAACAAAATACATAATGAATGAATGTCTTTATCAAGTCACAGTTACATTTAGAGTCATGAGCAGGCTGGTAAATGACAGGCTAGTAGATACAACCAGACAAGGACAAGCCAAAAAAATGTTTGGATTATTTTATAAAGTGTGCAGAATTGAACATCACTGATCTCTTTCTCTCTTTTACACCCTCCAGAGGGGAGTGTCTTGCCAGCCCCTTGTACGTACTGAGTGGTGACGACGCCAAATCTATAGACAGCATATGTGATCGATATGGACAGACGGTTCCAATTTTTTTTCATTGCTTCTTATTTATTTATTCTGTATGTGTAGCCCTATTATTATTATTATTATTATTAATAATAATAATAATAATGTATTTATTATTTATTATATCCTTCACAATGCAATTAATGTATTTTTTATATTAGAGTTGGATTTGAAAATAATGTCAAAATATTGTATTTGTTTAGTTTTTTATCTGAATTGTTTTCTAAAAATGTGAAATTGTAACTGAAAAGAGTTGAAATTGTTGAATAGATCATCTTCATTTTTATATTAATGTATGATGTGCCATGCTTAGTATAACGATACATAGCCTACATCTGATATTAATGTTATTTTTAGTATGATAACTATGATATTACTTATTTTTACCATATTTGGAGAAAAAGAATAGTAGACTACTAGGCCATGGGACATGAAGTAGACCTAGCCTATACAAATCAAATTAACTTAGGAGTGTGTGCTATGTGTTTGAAATGTGAAGTAAACTGAAAAAAGACAAAAAGATCAAATTCAGTAAACAGTGGACAGTTATAAGCTATATGACGCTAAATAACCTGATCTGATCCGGACCTGAAATAAACAGTGAACTTAAAACCTATCATTCATGAATATTTGTATGTATGTTTACTAGGCCTATACATGTATACTGTATGTGTTACTGCTGTGTGACTAAGCGGGTATCTTCCATGACTGACCTGGTATATTTAGGTCTCACAGGGCTATTTTCTGTTTCCGTCTGACCACTGAATGACTGGAATTCCCCTTTCTGATTATGGTTAATTAGAGCAAAGTTCCCACTTTGAAAAAAAAAGCAGTGTACCTCAGGGGGACATCCTGATGGCCAACTAGGCCTATTGTATGTGGAGGTTGTATCACTTAAAACGAATTTCAAACTAATCTCGAAAAGTACTAACAAAAGACTACATTATGATTCATGTATTCAGAATCTGTTTTCAGCTCCATAGCCACTAGAGGTCGCCACAAATACGATTATTTTTTTAATTGACTAGAAAAAGCTATCGGTGATAAATCATGTAATCAAAGTATAGAGTATACCGAAGTACCGTTCTGCTGTTTTGAGATGAAACTAGAAAACATGTTTTTAGTTCGAGGGATGGCTAAATTATAAACTTACTAAAATTAACTAAAATAAACCTTAACGCAATTTCTACCTAACATGTTCAATACAAAACAACATTATTCAGTATGGTTCAGTATAGTTAAAAAATAAATAAATATATATATTAAAAAAAAAATGCTGCGGCCGAACTTATTCATCTTCATATATTTAGTTTATCTTTCTACAGTTGACCGTCTACAGTAAACTCTGTGGCCAGTAGAAGGCAGTCAAGAGACACAGGGTTTGCATGAACTTGCAAGTTCAAAAATGGTATATGTTTTATACTATTTATAAACCTTATTGAAGTGATTGAGTGGGTGGGTGTGTGTCTGCATGTGTCAGTGAGTGTGTTGGTGAGGGAGTGATGTCTGCGTGTGTCAGTGAGTGTGTTGGTGAGGGAGTGATGTCTGCGTGTGTCAGTGAGTGTGTTGGTGAGGGAGTGATGTCTGCGTGTGTCAGTGAGTGTGTTGGTGAGGGAGTGATGTCTGCGTGTGTCAGTGAGTGTGTTGGTGAGGGAGTGATGTCTGCGTGTGTCAGTGAGTGTGTTGGTGAGGGAGTGATGTCTGCGTGTGTCAGTGAGTGTGTTGGTGAGGGAGTGATGTCTGTGAATGTGACCTTGCGTCTACTGGGGGAGGGCAACACGTGGTAGGGTTTGTTAGTTGTTTCCATGGTAACCTGGTCAGACACTGAGGTATGCGTATGATGCGTATTAGGTGTGGATTCTGGGATTCTGACATATTTGAACATCATCATTATCTACTCTATCCATCTATCTTATCTGGCTGTCTGCCTGTCTCTGTCTGTCTGGCTGCATGTCTGTCTGTCTTGCTCTTCATTATATCTGTCATGTTTACAAGTGAAATTTAGTCTGTTTTGGTCATACTTGGTGCTTGGTCATACTTCCTAGACACACATGTAAGGAGAGGAAGCAAAGCAATGGCCTCAGTGGAAACATTCAGACAGACACTAATACTGGGAAACCCCCCATGCAGAAGAAAGGAGGAACCGTTTGAATGAATACTATGACCACATGGCTCACGTTCACAATCATGGGGCGTATCGTTAAAACATTTACATTTAGTCATTTAGCAGACGTTAACTGATTTACAGGTGAGGCTGAGAACAAGATCAATATTGGAGCAACTATACACAAGGCTGAATTTTCTACCGAGAAATCGACAGTTTAGTCACTGAATATCCATTCTATTTAGATGTATAATGCTTATTTAAGAAATTTGTGCCGACTTCGCCGTCGGATTTGTTGACGGGGGACTTTCTGGTGACATCATGACATCATGACATCATGACGCATTGCTGCCTTGGAAGTGCCTTGGAAGTCTGAGGGTCACACTGTGGGTCACACAGTGTGACCCACAGTGTGCGTGTGTGTGTGTGTGTGTTTCACAACACAAGAGATCAATAAATAGGACATACTTCAATGATGAGGTCAGATCAGGGTATGACACACACATTCCATGTCCCTGATCTGGGACATGGAATGTGTGTGTCATTCAACTCATGTGGTGTTTCATTGACATGTATTTCTCTAAAAGTAATGACTTCACACCTCTACCCTTGTACCACAACCTCCCTCACCTCCACAGAATAACAGTCATACTTATACATGTTAAAAGGCTAACCTACACTATTGTTAGGTGGTCCACTGAGACCAAACCTCCACTAGATCACCCCTAACAGTGGTAACCCACTTAATAATTAATGAGCTTCAACTGTGTATGGCAGAACAAAAACAAAAATGTGAAAAAAAGCAAAAAAAGATGGGTGAAACACTTTTGCCATAGTTCCTCTTCCCACCATGACAAAACTAAAACGAGAAGATGAGTATTGACATTTCACTCATTTTACATTCAAATGCAGTTCTCCTCAAACGTAAGTCAAATATTCAGGTCAAATTATGAAAACGCTCTTGTCTCTGTAAACGAGCCTTTCTATGAGCCTGAGTGCCTATGGCCCCTCAAAGTTGACTATACAAGGAATTACAAGTAGAGGACAGAATACATACGGAATGATATACAAAACTGACAAAAAAAGCGTGAGTGGAAAGAGTGTCACAATCACTGGGAGCGGATATAGAGTATAGAGCAAAATCCCCTGTATGATGCAACTGGTAAAAAAACTGAGAAGATGTATTTCAACCTTCCAGTTGCACTTACAGTATGGCACTTCTGCTATGTTTAATATTTGACTCTCTAGTTATTTAGCAGATACTTATTATTGACTTGCAGGGAATTCCAATACAAGTACTTCAGGAGCAGGTTGGGGTTAGGGCATCTTGCTCAAGGATGCTGACATGCAGGCTGTGGACATTGGGGATGTTCACTTTTAATTGAAATCTGATTTGGTTAAACGTTTGTTTTGAAATACAGCGAATGTTTCTGTGGGTTTAGTGGTGGGGATCCCACCTCTCCTGGAAGTACCGGGAGTCTCCCGCATATGACCACTGACGGAGAATTTCCCGCAAATGTCAATCTGTCAGGGTTTGCACAGAATCGGACCCAAGATGCAGACCACAACAGGGATTTAGGATGAAAGAGGGTTTATTTAGGTTTACAGGCGTGTAATGGGAATGGTAAGGGAGCGGAGCCGAGGGGAGCCGGGGGAAGCAGAGTCCAGCGGGAGCCGAGGCAGGCAGGGTTGTAAGACACAAGAAACACAACACATAGATACTTCAATCTATACTTGGGAACTAGAGAATACAAAACTCCAAAGGGGCCGAGAGAATCAATACCAACGAGTATGGCGGAATAATCTGGTGAAGCATGGCTGGAAAATCAGGGTAGAAATACTGTTGTATGATGATGATGAGCAGCAGGTGTGTAGCGGAGGCATGCCCGGGAGACGAGGCCACGCCCACAAACACACACACATAACATAAAAAGGGAACATAGAACAGACAGGGTAGGGAAAAACACAGGGAACGGAGCTGAACCGTGACAGTACCCCCCCCCCTCAACGGGCTCCTCCGGGCGTCCACCAGGTTTGTTGGGGTGTGCCTGGTGGAAGTCACTAATAAGGGAGGGGTCCAGGATGTTTCGGCGGGGAACCCAACTTCGTTCCTCCGGACCGTATCCCTCCCAGTTGACCAAGTACTGGAAACCCCGCCCTTGGCGGCGGATGTCCATGATCCTGCTGACCGTATAGGCAGGGTGGTCTTCGATGATCCAGGGGGGTGGAGGGAGGTCGGCAGGA
>OMKN01078859.1:0-11755 GCA_900302345.1 Melanonus zugmayeri
ACTGCAAGTGTGCGTCACATTTTAGTGTTAAAAAAAACTCCCCCCCCCAAAGAAGACACACGTCATTACCACTTTTTTTTTCTCCATTCCTTTATATTATTCCTACTCAGTCTTCTTCACTCCTGGGCCGGTGATAGTGGATTAAATAGTGAGCTTGGTTTGACCCGAGGTATCATCTCAGCTCATCGTAGCAGCATGTGTTGAATGCCCTTTTTGGTTTCATAAGCTTCTTGGCATTTGGTCGCAAAAAGCCATTTTGTTCTCCACCACATGAGCAACACAGGTCATAACAAGCAGCACGTTGGTGGCTGAATTAGCCTGTGTTGGAAATCATTTCTAACACACTCTTGTTCTATGCGTTGCATGTGATGATGGCGCATATTTAGAGGAGATGTGTGCAGATGTAGAGAAGGCTGTTAACATACATATAGGATGGGTGGTGTCATATAGGATGGGTGGTGTCATATAGGATGGGTGGTGTCATATAGGATGGGTGGTGTCATATAGGATGGGTGGTGTCACTAAACACTTGTTGCCTCGCAGAAGATATGCTGCTCCTTAAAAAGGAATAGGAAACCAAGACCACATGTTGACTAACTTCAATTCTACAAATACAGGAATATATAACATTAATATACACTTTATTATATTGCTAGGCCTTTTATTATACCTACATATATAACGTGTTAAAAACACTGTATCTGTAAGTCAAAGATGAAGCTATTTGAATACTATTTAGTGTCTCAGTCCCAGCAGCATTAGCAGCATATGCACTTGTAGATTGAAACACAACCGTATATCAGAACAGCACATTGATGTTATCATATAAATGATTCCCTAGTTTGCTGCTATGCATTATGAAGCTACATAGTGTATCTCTACTCCACTTTAGCTGTATGACCTTGCTGGCATGTACACAGAGGGACGAGTTACATCACTCATTAGTTATTATCTGCGCCATAGTAATCCAGCTCATGTGCATTTAAAAGGCTTGAGAATGGATGTGGATGTGTATTTATTTTAATTTTATTTTTATCACAAGAATTTGCTGTGTGTGTCACCAACTCGCTCTCTGCTCTATAGAAACACAACTACAAAAGAAACGGCACTGATTTAGCCTCTAAAGCGGTCAGGCAAAAAAAAAGAAAAAGAAAGACGAAAAAAGAAAATGATTGTGCTGAAATGCCACACTCCTCTCTCTCCCTCGCCGGCACAGGATCTGTCCGTGGTGCTGATGCTGCTTTATCAGCACACCGAAGGCCAGCATCAGCCCACACTCACTTCATATTTCCCTGGAAAAAAAAAAAAAAAAAAAGCTTTAAGATAACCTTCTGGGGGTTAAGAGAGCTACCTAGCAGCACAGGAGAGAGAGAGGGTAGGGTGGGTGGTTGATAGAGAAAAGACATTTGAAAAGAAAGAAACATGTTTGTAACGTGTGTGACGTGGGATCAAACACCAGCCTTTCCCCCTCCATTAACTCCTACAGCTTTTTAAAGCTTTAGAGAACAAAATAGAAGCTCTTTTCTAGGTGCTTATCTGGCAACCGACCCCGTCGCCTGTATCCTACCAACCTATGGTTCCTGCACACAGCGGTCACGCGTAACTTCAACATCCTACATGATGGGAACACAAGTTGCTGGTTGAATAATCCAGCTGTTTTGAATAATTGATGTGCCACAGTTGTTTTTCTGTGGGTGCTGGGCGAGGTGGCGTGTGTTGAAATGGCACACAGCAGCAGATACAACATTGTCATGTACTTCATTACTAATGTTCCTCAGCTCTTTTGTTTTCCTTGAAAGCTAATTAGTTTTATAGCGCTCTGCTTTTACCCCGCTGTATGAAATACACACCACACACGCTAACACTATTGTGCACTTTCTATTTTCTGTAATTGTACCGAAACCGAGCCACACACCCGTCTGTATTCTTCAAGGTGAAGCCTCATTCGTTATTATCATTTGTTACCTTAAATTAAATTAAAAGTCAAACCTTTTCAGACGAGACAGTAATCACTGTCTAGTCATCTTGGATTCATGTAATTGTCCCTCTTCCAACTGCTTCTTTTATTCTGGATTTGAAAAGAACAAGATATAGTCAAATTGCACACCCTTTTAATACGCTTGAATGAAGCTGTCTTCTTAATTCCACAGGTTCCTTCTATGCTTTAAATCCAGCAAATGAGCTCGGAGAGTGTGAATGCCAGTCATTTATATTTAATTGCGAACAATACGAACTGACAGCATGTAGTCTAACACGATGTTGTGCTGTGTTTCCTCGCAGCGAGCTACATCAGCGACTACATCAGCCCCGGCGTGTACGATGGCGAGAGCGACGGCGGCATAAAGGTGCCCTCCCCGGACCCCCTCTACGACGGCATCCACAGCGACTACGGCGCGCCCGACTCCGAGTCCCCCGACAGCCCCGGCTCGGAGCTCGCCGACGGCTACATCAACGGCGATGCGGCGGTCAGCGAGGGCTACACGGTGGACGCCTTCTTCATCACCGACGGCCGCTCCCGGCGGAAAGCCATCAGCAACCCGCGCGCCATCCAGAGGCACACGTGCAACGAGTGCGGCAAGACCTACGCCACGTCCTCCAACCTGAGCCGCCACAAGCAGACGCACCGCTCGCTCGACAGCAAGATGGCCAAGAAGTGTCCGACGTGCGGCAAGGTGTACGTGTCCATGCCCGCCATGGCCATGCACCTGCTGACCCACGACCTCAAGCACAAGTGCGACGTGTGCAGCAAGGCGTTCAGCCGGCCGTGGCTGCTGCAGGGCCACATGCGCTCGCACACGGGCGAGAAGCCGTTCGGCTGCGCCCACTGCGGCAAGGCGTTCGCCGACCGCTCCAACCTGCGCGCGCACATGCAGACGCACTCGGCCTTCAAGCACTACAAGTGCAAGCGCTGCGACAAGACGTTCGCGCTCAAGAGCTACCTGAACAAGCACTACGAGTCGGCCTGCTTCAAGGGAGCCTTCTCGCCGCTCAGCTCGCTGGGGGACTGATGGAGGCGCGGCGCTTGGTTTTCCGGGGGGTTGGGTTTTTGGTGTGTTTTTGCTGACTTGCTGATTACATCGTAGGGAAGTCACTTGATATGGGCTAATTGGTACGTTTTACCCACCTTTTTGACAAGACGTGTATGCATCGTTTAACTAGCTAACGCCACCCAATTTTTTTTTTATATTTTGAATTATCTTGGGCAATTTTGAAACAAATCTCTCTTCTTGACTGTTTTGTATGTCGATGCCAAGATGACACAAAAGCACAGGCCTCTGTTATTTCTGACAGACACGATATATTCACAAATATTCACAAATCTTCAGCTCTCTCGCAGTTAGATTGAACAGAACCTTTTTGAGAACAAAATATTCACATTATGCTGTTTGAAAAATACTGTTGCCTGTTTCATTTCTGCTATTATAGAATTTTATACAAGGATTTGGGACAATAATATGAAGCAAAATTGGCTAAAGTCAACTATACCAAGAGCATTAGCATTTGAGATGTTAGCATGAATGGGTTTGACCATTGACCTTTTTTAATCAAGCCACCAAAAAGGCTAAAGATAGAAGATTGAACCCAGCATCAGGTTTGAAACAATACTATTTTGGTTTTCTAAAATTAAAGTCAAACTAACTTTCTCACCGGTACTGAAGTACATTTAAAGACCTTTTGATGGGTGTGTTCATTGAGTCTTACAATAATAAGCAACCTGTTGCAGATTTTGTAGCAAAAATGGTTGGAGTCCGAACAAACGTTGGAAGTGGGCAGAACCGCGTGGGTTTGCGTTGCTAACAGTATGGAATGTAAGCTAGCATAGGAGGGACTAGCGCAGATAAACGACTACATGTGGTTATGACTGACAGGCGGCGGATGGGGACGAGGCCGACAGGAAGCGGATGATTCAAAGTAATAACTTGGTGCCTGGAGCCCACGGACCTTGTACCGACAACCGACCAGCAGTCGACTTCGGAAACAGCTCTTTCTTCATTGACTAAATATTGAACATTTGTAATCATTTTGGTTTTTATTTGCAAAGTTTAAAAGAGGACATGGACATTTAAAATGCCTTGAAATGCCTCCTAAGGTACCTTATAAAGTACAATTTTTCCTCCCCAAGTGTTAGATGCTAGTATTCCTGTTGCCATTTGGCCACACAGTATTCTGCTTTGAACTTAATATCTCTCTTACGTATCTATTTATTTTCTAATTTATTTATTTATTTATTTATTTTTTACAGTTTTGTAGATGTATTCATTTGCACTTTCATTTGTTTGATTAGTTTTTGCCTTTGTTACAAATATGCCAAAGCATTTGACACTTTCTAGTTACCGAATATTTATTTTTGTCTGCCACTTTATTATAAAAGAGACTACTACTGCATGCGAAAAAATACCAATAGCTTAATAATGGAATCTATGCCAATTTATATGAATCTTTGGGATATTTTGCCAAACGTAGACTCTGTCTTGGGTAATATTTAATTCATAAACGATAGAGCAATAATGCATGAGGTTATTTTTTGAAAAAACAAACAAAACAAACAAAAAATGGAATCATTACAATAACTACTACAATACTATCTTGTCCAGTACTATCCTACATACACAGGAAAAAATACAAACATTTCAGGGAGTTGAACCAAGTTTGAGTCAAATGAAGGTTTGGATGGAGAACGGGTCCACGGCCCACGTTCACATGAGGGACGTCTGGGGTCCATCTGGACTCAGTGGATGGATCCCGACGTCGTAGCGTTCACCATATTTTCATATTGTCACATTGGCGTTGTTCAAAAAAAGTGCATCAGATACTATGAAAGCAAGAAAGAATTTAGACTCCTTTTTCTTAAACCTCTGCCGGTTAGCGCCGACGGCGAGCAAAACGGCCGCTATTCGGACCCGGTTCTAGCTAGCGTTTATTAGCGACGATTGTCTCGTAAACGATTTCAAGCACAACTCTCTTGCAGGGCTCTGGAGTTGGTAGGACGGGGTCTTTTTGTACATGGTTTATGCACTGCCTGCCTCGTATTTATATTATTATCATTATTATTATTGAATATCGTAGAGCGTAGACAGTGTTAGCCTAGGGAGCCGGTGCTGAAACATAAAGAAACAAGCTAGCTTAAACAGTCAACGCCATTTTCCTGAATCAAAGTATTTTGGCATCCACTACAATATTGATTGAATATGAGTATGATTACAATTATGATTATGTTTGCGATTAAGATTCCAATTTTGATGAAGATGAAGATGATTTATTTATGTATTTATTAATTCATTTAATTATTACTTATTATTTATTTACTGGCTATTATTGTGGTTAGCTGGGATATAGGTTTATTGTACTTGGTACAACACAACAGTTATAACTGTTTTACAATCCTCAAAAATGCAATTAGAAAATCCCTAAGAAAGCAGAAATTCTCTCTCTCTCTGTTGAGAGACATTGAGTCTCACTGTGTTTCTGTCCATGTTTCAGCACCGGCGGTCGCCTGGACGAACAGTGTTACTTATAGTTCTCCTACTATGATCTGTACCGTAGCGTATTATAGTCACGAGCTAGTTTACATACCGCTCTATGAAAGCACTTCCTCTTCTCAATTCTCTCTTTTAGACGTTTTTTATTTGGAAATAGAAGCACACTGACTGAGTTGTAGAGTGAGAGTTTAACATTGCCTTGTAGCGAGAAATATTCACCCCGATACCAATTTTTTTAATTCAAAAGAAGAAAAGAAAGGGTTGAACTGACCCACGCTGTGTTCTCACTGAATCAACAAATGCAAAAAAGGATGACGGATACGTTCAACCTGACGATACACACCTAACTGACAACGGTGTCCGCTACGGACATTCGTTTTTCCGATGCATGTTCAAAAGATGTATATCTGTTCCCGAACAAGCAGAGACTATTTTGCAGCAAAAACAACAACAACAACAACAACAACAATAACCTTGTAAATAAACTGGTCTGACTGGGGTGTGGGGGGTGGATGGGGGTCGGATCATTTCATTCAACTGTAAAGATTGAAGCCAATAATAATGATGATGATGATGATGATGATGATGATGACAAACGTTTGTTAGACTTCCTATTTTTTTATTCTTCTGCAGGGGTTTTTGTTGATTTCTTTGTTTGTTTACCTCCGAGCGGTGGTATGGAAGACCATGTAAAGCACAAGAACGCTAGACAATTTTTTCGTCTCACTTCCTAAATAAAGAGTAGCTTAATCGAACCGTGTGGAGAGAATATGTTTTCCTGTGCGCTTTGCACCTAATTCATACTGTGTGTTTTCTTAATTTGGAATTGATAACCAACATTTATCTCATAATTGCATGTAATTAGGAAACAATTAAGGACTAGCGCTGGTTGTGTTTGTCGTAATGATCTACATTACATTTTGTAAGTGGGAATCGTGCTAGATATATCTTCCTTATCAGTTAGAATGTCTTTATTATACAATGGTAGGGTAGCTAATTGCAAATACACAATACACTATAAATAATACAATTTGTGCTCCATGATTAGTACATATTATGTCACATGATGGTAGTAGTATAGTGTAACCTTTTATACTGTGTGACATACGCCTGTTTTGAACAGTGTATATCTTTTATCTTTTTTCATCAGCAGCATATTGTACCTATATCTTATAACAACATGGAACTCATGAACAACATATTATCAGGTATTAAAAGCTTTATTGTTTTATTGGCACAGTTTTATATCCATTCTTGTGGAGAGGTCTTTTGGCGCAAAGGTCAAAAGCTGTTAATTACTAACTGTACGTGTAGATAATGTGTGTGTGTGTGTGTGTGAGTGTGTGTGTGCATGTGTGAGTATTAGACAGTGAGTGTGTGTGTGAGTGAAAGAGAGAGAGAGAGAGAGAGGGTGTGTGTGTGTGCATGTGTGTTTGTGAGTGTGTGTGTGAGTGAAAGAGAGAGAGAGAGAGAGATAGAGAGAGAGAGAGAGAGAGAAAGGGTGTGCGCGTGTGTATGTGTGTGTGTGCGCGTGCACTTAGGTCTGCGCGTGCACACTTAGGTGTGTGTGTGTGTATGTGACTTTAATTGGTTGCACCAGGCCCCATAGGTGAGCGAACACACTGATGTCAGGCCATTGTGTTTAACCTTGACAACACTGCGACAGGCGCTGTGTGTGTGTGTGTGTGTGTGTGTGTGTGTGTGTGCGTGCGTGTCCGCGCTACAGGCAGCGTCTTGGAATAATGGATAATATGTTACGGACTTGTACTAATAGGTTTACAAGAACCACAGACTGTTGTTCATTACAAAATACAGGTTTGAAATAATTGGTATCGCTGGAACAGTGAGCTGAACCAGGGACAGCAACGTGACCGATTGGTTTTCGTCCCTGAGAAACCTGTGGGAAGTTTCATCTGACACAGTTTTGCAGTTCTGTTGCAAAAACCCATTTAAGAGCCTGGCCTGAACCTCGTCCAACCCTCTGAAGCATAGCTTGGCCGAGCAACAGAGTACATTGAACAGTGGCACGCCTAACATCTAGGTGCATCTAACTGTTGTACATCTACAGTACATGTCCTACATGTTACACTGTTGTACACCCAACATCCAAGTACATCTATACGTCAAAGTACAACTCACTGTTGTACATTTAACTGTACACAACACGTCTAAGTACATCTGACGGTTGTAATATCTATGTGTTGGACATTCTCACAGAGCCTTGGGGGCCCGTCCTTGCAATGGTCCCTGGGTCAATCCCAATTCTTTTTGGTTAGCCCTACCCCTAGATTTGAAGTGCCCTCGAGTTTGAAGTGCACTTCAAAACGGAGCCACAAGGGATAGGGGTTGAACTCTTTACCTAAGAAATGGGACACCACTTGCATGTCATCAGTAGCCGACGATGGCACACAGGTAACACACCAGCGACGGGAGCTGTGTTGTTGTGGCGCAGGTGTGGTGTTAATGGTTGCATTTGCTGTGTTCATCATGCGCCGTGTGATGAGTAAACGGAGAAGAAATGAGGCGAGTAGAAGACGTCTCCGACGCCTAATAAATCTGCCTAGACAATGGAGACCTGCTGGAGCCAGATGGAGACATGGCGCAGGACACCCTGGACCCACAACCTCCACGTGAGCCTCTTGCACAAAACCAGAGGTCAGGGCCACAAGGGCCAGACCTGCTGCCCTGCTCTCTGGCCCCACAGCAGGGATGTGCCTGAACTCAACCTGTTCATAGTTTCCAAACACCGTTGTCGTGTGACATGCTGTTTGTTGGTTTTATACTAGTATATACTAGTATATTGGTCAATAAAACAGTTTGTGTCTCCTGAATTTACAAATCAATACGTTTGTACAGGTATGTCTCAAGAATTTAATTATTTACTTTGTGGAAATATACAGTATGATGACAAAATAGTCTCGGAGAATCTGCTATTAATGCTCAAACACAAGACTTCATTAAATCTGTTTGAACCAGAAATAGCTTTATTCAAATTCCAAAAAGAGTCAAAGTACTGTAGAACAGTAGAAAAATGAAAAAAATATAAATATATACACATAAATAAATGATGACATGTGAACACCTTATTACTAAATACTATTGAACGAACTGAACATTAAAGTTTGTCAATCAATTTCTCAAATAACCCCAAAACATTTTCAGTTTTCACCTCTCTCTTCATGGTTCAGGCTTGGATTCATCCGGCTCAGTAGGTTCGATGATGTCCTAAAAGAAGACAAAAATAAGAGAAACCTGCTTGCCTGAAATATTCTTTACTTATTGTAAAATAAGTAAAGAAATTGTTGCTTTCCTGCTAAACTTACTGATGTGGTATTTGGCACAAAAGATGACACCAAAAGGTGTCCAAAGGAGGCTTGATTGAAGGTCTGGCACCAGAACGTTGTGCATATCTTCATAAAGGTCCAGGTGGCAGCTGTGACCTTTCTACTTTCAGGTCCTGAGCCAGTCTTGGGAGATTTCAGGTCCTACAATAAAAATCACACACACAAAAATTGTAATGACACCATTAATTTAGAACAGAAGGAAGATGTTTTACATATAATTACTTCTTTTTTTAACTGTTATGCAGCAGCTCTTTCCCTAAAGACATTGCCCTTATATTTTACCTTATAGTACTATACATATATGTTGTTGCTAGTTGCTACCATTATCAACTATCGTGACAAATCTGACCAAATGTGCAGGACAGAACAAGCCTGTTCCTGCATCTTTGCTTTGATAGTTCATTCCTGCACACTTTCTGACATCGTCAATAGCATTTTTCAGTAATGCGTGATATAACAGTTCAATTACATATTACTTTTCATCTACATAAAACTAAGATATTCCAACCAATTTACATTTTTTGCATGATTATTTATGAAGATATTATACATACATTTATGGACTGCTTTCATCGTATCGGTACCGGCGGTAGCTATGTTTCATTAAGCTGCCTCAGTTCGCACAGCATTCTGGGAACCACTCCGTTGGAAGTGTGCATCTGAAAAGATACGGCTGCATCTAGCCCTACCACTAAGCCCTACCCTAGACCTCCAAATGAAATGGGACACCTTACCAAACAGAGGGGTAGGGCTAAGGGGGGGGTATTGGGACCCCTGTCCGAGGTCCTCCTGGGGTTGTTTTTCAGGAACGTGGACCCCAGGGGCCTTGAGGACCCATCCTGGGACTGTGGGCCCTGTCCCGGGGCCGTTCCTCCACCAAGGTCCTCTTGGGGTAATTTTTCAGGAACATGGACCCCATGGGCTTAGGACCCCATAAAACCTAACCCTAAAACCAAACTGTAACCCTAAAATCAAAATCGAACCGTACTCAAACCCTAACCCTGAAACCAAACCCTAATAGGAAACCCTAACCCTACAACCAAATCCTAGAAGCAAACACCAAACCCTAATAGGAAACCCTAGCCCTAGAACCCACAACCAAACCCTAAAACCACACCTTAACCCCCCAAAAATAAATGTACATAGTGTTGTACATCTAGGTGTTGTACATCTAAGCACTGCGCTCTAACTAAATGCTTGGCTGAAAGCTGCTTATTGGTTTGCACTGCGACTCCAATGAATGTAATTAGTTCAGGTCCATATGACATGGATCACGATTGACCAATGGATCCTATATTGGCTATGAGTGACCAGCGTTCTGTGTCTGGAGACAAATTACCTTCTATTAAACACACATCGATTTTCTTCCTATCGGGGCCTAAAGGTATTGATCGTTTTATATTGTCTTTGGACCACTAATGCTACTAATTCTAGCAGTCAGTCAACCTGAAACAAGCCTGCCTCGCTCTGATCGCTGCTTTCAATACAAACCTGTGTGTGTGTACGTGTGTGTGCATGTGTGTGTGTTGTGTGTGTGTGGAAAGAAGGGATGATTGAATGAAAGAGAAATCATATCGTCCTTTCCCTCTGGCCATCCGTTAGGAATGACATGCATGGAATGGCTCAAACATGTTTTTACAGACTTTAAAAGGTGGATATAAATGTTACACTATAGAGACTGGCTGTGTAGTCATTTTCTAAAAGCTGCACGCACGCACGCACACAAACACACACACACACACACACGCAGTCACACACACACACACAGACTTCCATCTTGGCATTTAAATGGAGCATGAATGATTAACGTGAACCTGTGGATTTATGTATGATGAATATGAAAAGACATTTACATATTTAAAACTTCTTATAGGGCTCACTCTCTTTTTTCTCCTTGTTTTAGATCAATAGACGTTTTATAGGAGTGGCTTTAAGTGCACTTGAATCTCAAGCTAGTGGAGCACATGCACAGAGACCATCTCCATTGTCTATCAATGATTTAGACTGGTAACACACACACACACACACATAAACACACACGCACATACACACACAGACACACACAGATAAACACACACAGGACAGACAGACAGACAGGAGAGCGACAGACCAGACAGGCAGAGAGACAGGCAGCACCTAAATTAAAAAAAGCCTCACGCAGACAGAATCATTTATTGATGCCCCGGTTTTATTTAAATCTTATTTAAATATGCTAATTCCCATTTCCCACAATGCACGGCCTTCTCACCCTAAACACTCCCACAGGTATCAGTGTGCTTTAATAGATCTCACCTTCAGTCATTCACACAGCAACACTTAGAGGAACAAGGAGATGTCAAGCTCATTCCTATGCACTAAACACCTTATGTAAATGGTGTTCAAATAAAGAGGAGATTTCAGAGGTTTTTGACCAAATATGACTGGCGTTGGTATTACAATAGAGCTCATTGAACAGGATAAGTATGCATATCGCTTCAATATACATTTTTGTCCTTAAATGACTACATACCGCACTTTGAAAGGTAACTTTCATTACAAAATGTGTATTTCTAAAGGATTTCTACTGGAATATAAGCATCTATCAGACATCCTTGTCATCATTATACATTATATGTATATATATACTGTATATATAGGTGACGTCTTTATATATTATCATTATATATCATTATATATGATATGTACATGTACATGTATATGTATATATAGATGACATCACCGCTCCACTTTCAGGGTAGAGAAACACAATCCATAGCTGATGGTAATACAGTGTCACGTTTAATAATGTCCTCCAGGATGGCCATGTATCAATGATGCCATCAACTAGGTGTGTGTGTGTGGGGGTGTGTTTGTGTGTGTGTGTGTGCGTGCGTGCGTGTGTGTGATGATAGGGAAGCAGATACAGTGTGTATGTGTATGTGGGGGCGCTCA
>OMKN01078863.1:0-11524 GCA_900302345.1 Melanonus zugmayeri
GTTATCGACAAGATTTGCTGGCCAATGATGATGAGTGGCTCATCGGCCGATTCAGATTTCCAAGAGCTGTCCTCTTGGATCTCTGTGCTGAACTTGGCCCAGCTTTACAGAGACGCACCCGCAGAAACCACGCCGTGCCTGAACCACTGCAAGTCCTGTCAACCCTGGGATTTCTGGCACCCGGCACGTTCCAAAGGGAACCGGGTGATCGGTCGGGGATCACCCGGTCTACCTTGAGCCGCGTGTTGTCAAACGTGTTAGGAGGTATAATGGGGTTGACGCACCGCTACATAAAGTTTCCTTACACATGGGTGAACAGGCAAACAAATGTAATCGGTGCTATTGACTGCACTCATGTTGCTATAAGGGCACCGAGTGAGAATGAATTTGCTTTCCATTTTTTCCGTCCACCTTGACATCGGACCATTTATTTTTTATGTCCCTGATGGTCCGCTGTTCGGACCAAGCAGCATTCACAGCGTCCGCTACGTGCTGCCACTCGCTATTTAAAAATAAAATAAAAATGTGCTTCCGCCTCTCTACCTCCCCTACAAGAACCTCCAATTCACATTCTGAATAGTTCCTCTTTCTTGCCTTCTTGTTCTCTCTCGCTGTCATTGTCTGTATGAATATTAATTTGGGGCGTGCCAATGCCCTTTTATAGGCAATTATGGGCGTTACAAGGGTGGGACAAAACGCGCGTTCACGTGCGCCAAGTTTACGTGTCAAGTGTGATTTATAATTGGAAACAGGCGTAGGACGTGCGTGCGCACTGTTTTATACATCGGAATATTTGTGTGCGTGAGCACGGCCCTGTTTCGTAAGTACTTTTCATATTTACGTGAATCCTGCGCAAAGTTTTATGCATGAGGCCCCTGATTGTCCCAATTTCGTTTTTGCTTCTTTGACGATGAGTGTAGCATTGTCCTTGCTACTGCCACCAAGACAGGCCTCAAACCCTCAAAAGTGGCTCGTTCTGGGTTTCCCCAACAGGACACAGGAGATGTTGAATCCGGTTTATTGTTAAGATACACAATTAATTGTTTGTAGAGCAGGTGGTACAGGCTGACATGTCTGGGCTCAGCCCTGAGTGTGTATGGGGGTGGCTGGTTTTACCTGTGGGCTTGATTACTGAATGCACCACAGGTGTGCTGCCTCACCTCAGCCTCACCTGAGGCCCGAGTCAGACTGATTGGACTCTGGGGCTGCCTCACCTCAGCCCCAGAGTCCAATCAGTCTGACTCGGGCCTCAGGTGAGGCTGCTTAAACCAGCCACCAACCCCACATACTCACGCACACAGGATTCACGCTCCCTTGATTGTTCTTGTGCTAAATAATAACTATGATCCTCCATTTGTCAAAATGTCTCACAACACAAAATAGTTAGCCAGCACACCAGCAACCACTTTCTCTTCTTCTTGTTCATCTTTCGGTGCATTCGCGCCACCCAACAAAATTTTAAACACGTCCAAATTTCAAAACGTGTCCTCTCTAGAGCCATTCTGGGCTACTGTAGAAACATGGCAGTGCAACATGGTGGGCTCCATGGAAGAGGACCCGCTCCCGGTCTTCTTCCATATGTAGATATAAAGGGCTCATTCTAAGGTAATGAAAACACGATTCTTATTTTCATGGGATTATACATTAATGAAAACATACTTATGAATATTATATTTCATTTCTGCCAAGTCCATTCCGCTAGATGCCACAAAATTCTACACACTGCACCTTTAAACCATTTGCTCCCATGGGTTTTCTGCTTCATGTTATCTGGTGTCAAAAGTGTTCCTGTTCCTAAATAACTGGCAACTAACTTGATAATTTCATTGAATGATTTTGGCATTTGTACAATGAAATGAGATAGGGATATAGGGATATTCTCTGTGTTGTACGTGGTTGTGTCATGTCTATAATTTAACATACACAATTTCTGACACAAACTTTGGCCCATTCAATGTTGTAACCTGCAAATAATTCTTGATTTTCCAAAATTCCTAATTCAACTGTTGATGTTTTAAATGTGCTGTAGGTACGGTGACCAGACATCCCAGTTTGTCCGGGATTGTCCCGGTTTCAAGCTGGGTGTCCTGAGTCCCGACAAAAATCTGTAAAACACTCAAATGTCCCGGTTCCATTCACTACCAAATTGTCTCGGTTTTCACCACAATAAAAATAATAATACTATATTGTTTTATTAGCGATGTGATGCAGTGAACTAAAGACGTGATCACTGGTATGAGTGCACAGGAGATGGCTAAGTCTTTAAGCAAAACAACCCCCCGCCATCAGCTACCACCACAAATACCAAAAAAATCCAATTCTATGGGAAACACTGTAAGCAGCGGCTACATGCGGGCGCTACGTGTGGTACACTTAAGGGTCCCGGTTTGGGGGTTTGAAAATCTAGTCACCCTAGCTGTAGGTAAGATTCAAGAGCTATAATTTGATATATAATCTGCCTTTGTATGAGCCAATTTAGATTTTAGACCGCTCCCAGCTCCCATTTCTGACCAATCAGGGCATCTCTTCCCTGATCGGCCACCCGAAGTATAAAAAGTAGAGCAGACTGCAAACTATGCTCAACACTGACTTTTGAATGTATGGTAGTCTACATTATACACATATAATTTCTCAGCAGTCATAAGCCGTGTAATAACTGGCGTGCAGATACACACGCGTATGTTGGTGATCGCACCATTTTCATAAACAATCCAGACACACAATAAAATCAGTTTAACCATTTATTCTATATGCACACACAATACGATAATGACCATGTAGCTGTTACTCATTATTTGTTATCCAAAGCTTGGTTACCACAGCGCTAGAGGACCAGAGAACAGCCTAGCTGTCCTTTTCTCTGTCTCCATATGGATAAGTGCAGAGCGTATCACAGGATAAACTATTACATTTGATTATATGTTGGGTTAAATCAGTGTTGGATGTGTGTTAGCCATACAGTCTATGGTATTATCCGTTATAGCTAATTTCCTTAGTGTACACTAAACTAAACCATGTGGTTCCACTCTTAACTAGTCCAAACTGAATAATGCATTTCTGTCTGCCAGACTACTTAGTATACTTAAACTGCTAAAATAGCAGTTTTTGCTATTGTCCAAAAAATGTCCATTAATGTGCGTATTTTATATGTAGACCTACTTATTTGCTTGTTCATTGTATAATTAAAGTTAAATGTTATTTTCATATATTGAAGCCTAATTATATATCAACATTTTTGTATCCATCAAAAAGTTATTTGTTTATTTTGATTTATTTGTTTGTTTATAAGTTAAATGTTCTTTAATAAAATATACACTTTCAAATGTATTTGAAAGTGTTGCACTTTTTGGCAAAATATTGGTCAAAACATCAGGTGGGCTCTCCAAAATCGGTATCGGTGGCAAAAAAGTCATATCAGTCAGGCTCTATTGTTTAGTTTTAAAATCTTACTCTCTTGCTCTTTTCTGCCGTCTCTCTTTAAAACTGCCAAATTTTATCTACACCACCTTTAAGCAAGCAATACCATTCAAATGTTTTCATCAAGTGACACTTACATGTGACATTTGCACATCAACCCACCAACCTGATGCCCTCGTAAATCCTTTGTAAATGTCATTGAAAAAGGCAGCCATACAATGGAGCAGTTTAAGGCCTTCCACCACACAACCTGCAGTTATACGGTGGCATGGTTTATATTCAGTCACACAGCAAGCTTATGTAAATAGACATCTGCTTTTGCTTTGCATTCAACATTGTGTCCCCTCAAGGGGGGTGGGGGGAAGCATCCCTTCATCATATGTCCTCCTACCCTGCCTTCCAAATAAATTACACCAGACAACTATGACGTGCATGTTACGTAGCCAAATCAATTCCACAGAGGCGGAAAAATGGATGAATAGCATATGTAAAGACATGTTTCTGATTTGTATTTTTTTATCACAGCTGACTGGCTATAGAGATCTAAATGCGTTAGCAGGCATAGATGATATATAATAGTCGTTTATATTTAGTCTTTGATTAATTAAGGCTCTGTTTTTGACGTGTGGCACCAATAAACTGAAAGAGACGGCTACGTTTTTGTAATTCCCAGACGCACTGGGTTTACCACGATACCACAATACTACTAACAAACGAACTAACAAAAGCCATGCTTGCACGTGCCTACATTGACATGCACAATGTGAGATACATATATACACAATATATGTGAAGATATGAAGAACCCAGGTCTATGCCCTTGCTCATCATTACTATGGTAAAACATGTAAATAACCTTAGCGACTCTCTGCCTTTGATGTCTTCCGTTTTAAGTAAACACTGGTCTTAGCGAGACGTCGATAGTGCTTCTCACCTCTTTAGGGGCCCATAAGCACTGTGGGGCCCCAGCGCCACGTAGGTATTTTTCTTCATTCGAAACATTGATCCAAAGTCTTGCACTAACATCTGTCTCTCTCTTCCTCTCCCGCTCTCAGATTTCACTCCACCCTCTCTCTCTCACACACACTCACAGTCCAATTGCCAATAATTTGTCAGCTCAGTACTTGGAAGGATTCTTTCTAAAATGATGGTGGAGCCATTAATGAACGAAGCATGTCTGAAAAGAGAGACAGGAAGAGGTGTGGAAGAGAGAGTGATAGAAAGACGGAGCAAAGAGGAAAAGAAGCGAGGCACTAAGGACTGAGTGACAGTGCCAGAGAGAGAGAAAGAGAGAGAGGATGTGTGTCCTAATTAAGTTTTCATCCATGTCAATTCATCGGGGCCTTGTTAGGGAAACATAGACAATGCCGCTTCATTCCTGGGGAAAAATACTGGCAGCTGCTACTACAGGAAATCTATTAATTGATTTCGGCGACACATCTTTGTTTTGAGAACATCCTTGCTGTCTACGGAGAATTCCCTCCGCACGCTGCCACACAACCCTGTTGACAGGTGTGCACAGTAGTTACCGTTGGCACCATTGTGGTAAAATGCCAATGCTTACAAAAGCTGAAAGGAGAGCCGTTTTTAAAAGCGAGTGTAGCTCAGTGCATTTGCCAAGCGGCTCTGAAAATGTCGGCGTCTAGGGCCTCCATTGAAGGCCCACAGAGCTAGATAATAGGCCGTACGAGTAGGAACACAGATTGGCTCCAAAACAGCAGCTAATCATCTGAATTCATCTAGAAAAGAAAAAAATATCACAGTTCTGCTTCGTTTCTACGGCTCTCTGATTTAATCACAGGTCAAAGCTCTGCGCTATATATACACATACGTTTTGGAGTATATAGCTTATTAGCATTCAAGAGAGCACACGTATGCCCCTGAGAATTGTGAGGTTCTGAGGTTTATGCAAAAAACTAACATTTTAAAGTGTTTTGAAAGACATGTACATTATATATCCATGCTTAACACACAATGTAACTGTAAATTACTGTCCTATATAGCTAACATGTCAATCTACTGTGAATCTATTTCATCATGTGGTTGGTGTATCGTAACCTTTAGCTCCTGGAAATTAACTGTGAAAATGGTTAAAGGAGTGGCCGATTGATTGAATTAAGGAAGCAATTGGTTGTAAAAGGAGAAACTAGAAAAACAGATCAGTGTTGGTCAATAGTCATCAGACCTCCAGCATCCATAGAGCGGTATTGATCAGAGGAAGGTCAATCATACAGTCCACTGGGACACCTGCAAGCGATTGGTACAGTTTATGCATGATTAGTGATCATAATGGGTCATGTAGGCTTTATGTACAACCAGTGTGAAAACATATGGCGTACACAGTGGTGATCTTGGATAATGTTGGCTAATGTAAGACCAATTCGTTTTTTTTAATTGTCTGAAATACAAAAAGGTGGTCAACTTATTTGACCACGTTTAAAGTATACTAGGGGTTACGTATATCTGTTGAACACAGAGATAAAGGTCATAGATTACTTACCGACCCGGCTAGACTAGACAGTGTCTCACCTAGGACAACTGGGCCTACAGTGTGTCCTATCCCTTCACTTGTGTGCTCTGTAGACCCTTTATGAGTCTGCTACTTCATGAACCAGGGCACAGGTAATTGAAAACTAGTAAACTAGTGACGACAACACACATTGACCATGGACCCTTTTCACAGAGCCGTCACAGCAGGATAAACAGGTGTAGCCCCCGACATTACCATTACCAGGCCGGTGTTTTCATTGATGTGTGTTGTCTATGATGATGCTATGAAATGATACTATGAAAATAGTCTATTTCTCTGTACACAAATACACTTCTCCCACTCTTTAGCTTTCATTACCCTTGAAGCCACATCCCAGTATGTATGTAGGGAACAAGCCACCTTGTAAAAAGAGTTAATTGATGTTTTGTTTTTTTCCACTATTGCTGGTATTCCCCTGCCAGTCATTGGCCTTGAACCTGTACACCACTTTAGCGATGACAAGGGCGCTCACTTCCTGGCACGTCCAACACTTTATCCAGCGGCCAGGCAGTGAGCGAGGGCGTGAGAGATTATCGCCTAGTACTTTGAAGAGTTGCAAGTAAAGAGGACAAAAGGAGAGCTCCCTTCCCAGCGAGCTGCCATGACACAAATACTAATGCAGCTGAAATTAAAGGCACACTATTCAGAACACGCCTTGACTCAGAGTGAGCCATCCATCGCTACGACGGCTAACGTGATTATAGTTAAGCTAAGGGCGAAAGGACATTCCGGAAAACTGTCTAGTTGAAGAAGCACACGGTGGTTTCAGAATAGCATGTTGTTTTGGCACAATCCACAGTTATAGAATGAGGTTGATTCAAAGTCTATGTTAATTACAAGTCTGGTTTTTAAACTGGAATTGCCGTGGTTGGTGAAAGAGCCTTAAAGCTTGGCACACTGCCTTTCATGACTTCATAAACTTCTGAGTCACCCTTTGGTCCACCTCATGATTTTAGGGGAAGTTTCACTCATTGAGATAATGGTTTGTCTGGATGAATCTAAACATTTAGCTTTGAGATTAAAGTCCATCTTCAATATTAGGATTTTGTATAAATGCCTTATGCCAACTGCTGTTATGTCATTTTTAACAAATTACTGATTTTAGAGACAGACTTTCCGTCTAAAAGGAGAGTATATGATGCAAACTAGGCATACATCTACAGTATATGATTGTGGAGTGTGTGTGGTTGGTGGCTGGTTTAAGCAGCCTCATCTGGCCATGGTCAGGCTGATTAGACTCTGGGGCTGAGGTGAGGCTGCACACCTGTGGTGCATCCAGTAATCAAGGCACACAGGTTAAACCAGCCATCACCACACACACACACATACGGGAGGGGCGCTGACATGTCAGCAGGATACCACCTGCTCTGCCTACAAACCATTGTTCAACCATCACATCATCATAATCAAAATCATAAACCAATACACTTCCTGCACTGTCCACCTCACCACATCTAACATCAATTCATCCTGTCCTACTATGTTGCATTGTCTCTTAATATGTTGTCTTAGTGTGCTTTCTCTTAGTGTGTTGCCGCATGTCTGGATGACTGGCCTAAACCCCACTCGCCCGACGGCTACCGGCCCACCAGCACCAACACAAAATCATTGATTCATTTCCTTATATTGTCTTAAAATGAGTTTGTTTTATTTTACTATGTATGTCAATTATGGCACCCATTGCACTCCAAACCATCCCTGGAAGGCGGGATGGCCCACTCTGCGTTCCTTCTCAAGATTTCTTCCTAAAATTGCCGATAACAAAGGGAGTTTTTTCTTGCCCTTTGGGGGGCTAGGGTTTGGGGGTGTCATGAACTATTTGGCTTGTGAAAGCCCTTTGAGACTGTAACTGTGATTAAGGGCTATACAAATAAAATTGACTTGACTTGACTTCAACTCTGCAATAAACCGGTTTTCAACATACACCCTTGTCCTGGTCATTGGAGGAGCCCAGGAAAGCCACTTCGGTGGCATGTAGCAGGGTTCTCTGCTACAATGATCTAAGCTACCATGTTCACTAAGCTCTTCTCTTTGTGGCTATCAAGATAGTTAGATAGCCCTGTCTACCTGTAACTGAACATTATATCCTTAAACATTTGAATTAGCAGATTTTGTGTCGAGTGAGAACTGGTATCAGCTACTGGGCCGTACCATAATGTGATTACATATTAAACCAGAAAGTTATTGCAGTACACAAATGTAATTTGTTCAAAGCAGGGATGTGAAGGAGAGAAACTGGTAGCTGTGGTGTGTGGGTGAGAGGCTCTTAGTGGTGGCAAAATGGTATATGTTTACAAGGACAGATTTGTTTCATTAAAGGTAAGAGTACATCCAACCCAAGAGACTCAAACAATGCAGTCTGAGGGCGAAAAAAATAAAGTGACAATATTCTAAAAAGCGTTCTTCGGGTTTCATTGGAGCAGGTGTGGGGGCGTTATTAGATGGCAGAAACCCTGCAAATCGAGACTAAACTGGAACTTTAAAGTAGCATTAATTCATGTTCTGACCACTAGAAGTCAGGCCTAACCTATCTCTCCAAACCAAATCCAACAAGCACTGCACTACAGATATGGGCTGCGTTTCCCGATACCGGCATACCTTGAGTTTTCGCGATGTCCGTCACCGATTGGCTACGCGGCAGGAAACGTTTTGTGTGCGCGTCCGCGTAGCCAATCGGTGACGGACATTGCGAAAACTCAAGGTATGCCGGTATCGGGAAACGCAGCCATGGGCATTGGTGCACAACAGCTAAGGACAAACATCAACTATATAAAGCCACATTTTATTGGTAGACTATTAGACTTTATAAATATATGATGAAGAGAATGATGAGTAATGGAATGTTACCAAAATGTGATGCAAACAGTTTAACAATGATCAAGAAAAAACACAATGGCCTTTGACATGTCAATAGGACCTGTAATGACAGAGCATGCAGTTATCTTAACCAACAAGATGTATGATCGAGTTCATTGCTGCTTAAATACTGCATGTCACAAGCAGAGTGAATCATATTTCCCCTAGGATTTTCTCCAGCAGCGGATGGCTACATTTACAGCCAGTGCACTTATATGCACCATAGAAGCCGGTTACGGAAACTAGTTTCATAAAGTATACCAACTACGGCCCAACCGATATATCGGTTGGCCGATATTATCGGATATTGTGTTTCTGAGTTCTATTGGTATCGGTGGAATTTAGGGCCGATAGTCTCCATAAATAGCACATACGAAACAACATAATTTGCAGACTTAATACCACCAGATGATCTGAAACCGTATCAGGGTTCTCCCCAAAGAATATAATAGTGACACTGTGCCACCATGCTCATTTACAGCACCACCATGTAACATTTCAAAATAGGGCTGTCGCCACGCGGACATTAGTTGGCGTAGTCGTTTTTTCCCCATTTCATTTCTGAAACTGTTCAATTGGTTAAAACACGTTTTATTTGAATGTCATTTTTGAGTCGCGTTAGTATTGGTGAGGTTGGTTGGAAGCCGTTTGTTTTTTTCCCTTCTCCTTTGTTCTCTCCAGGGCGTTCGTGCGTGAGCAGCGGTGCGCTGGTGAGTTGGGTCCATTGGGTCTTGTCATGTTTCATTCACTTATTTAAATCCTTTGATTTCATGTCATCTAAACCCCAGGTAGTTAGTCGACGGGCTTGACTTGCGGGTCCTGCCACTTTATTAATTTCCTTTTTTTGTTTTTGGTGTTAATCCTAGGTGGGGGTACGCTTCGGAGTCCTACAGTGAATTAATTCATTGGTTCGCTGTCAGTGCTCACGAGTTCAGCGTTTAAAGTTTGCCTCGAGCCTGGCACGGCACTGAAGACTAGAGAGGATTAGTTATTGTATTGGGTAGAGAGAATCTGGGGGTGTTCTGAGTAATGAAACTGTTAATGATAATCTTCAATGGCCCCGCTTACCATTGT
The DNA here is from genome assembly GCA_900302345.1 of Melanonus zugmayeri. NCBI lineage: Eukaryota > Metazoa > Chordata > Actinopteri > Gadiformes > Melanonidae > Melanonus > Melanonus zugmayeri. The sequence continues at coordinate 9,878 of OMKN01078863.1, forward strand.
ATCCAGTTAAATTGTTTGTCGATTGGTTCAATTAGTTGATTGTCAATTAGGTTCTAATCCGCACGAGTGTGGAGAGAGCATATTTTTTCTAGTTTGTAGTTACTAGAGGTATAAGACGACTCTTTTCTACAGTACGAATGGTTATCATTAATTGCTGTGTATTGCGCTGCTTTGGTAATTTTCAGCGCATGAGTAAAGCAGCTTAGTGCGTTGGCATCGCTGCTACTTTGATTGTTGTACTTCTACTTTACGTGTTTATACTACCGTTTTCTTACTTGTAGCGTTTAATCCTCGTATTGAGGGTGCTTTAGCTGTGTTGTACACGCAGTGTTAAAGTGATCATCTCTCGTGTCTGGGGTACTGTCCAGGCGTTCTTTTGCAAGCTGCTTGTTGGCTATACGGTCGTGTGATTTCGACTGCTTGCTGTATTACGTTGATACGTTGTGGTGAGATGTAAAATTACTTGATTGCTACTTTATAAGTAACGTTAAAGGCTAAGCGATTTAGTGGCCTTGTTTTGGTGGTATATGTGTGTAGATAGTAGCGTGCATTTCTTGGCTTGTAAGACACTTGAGTCCTTAATTTGTTGTTATTGGACTAAAGCTTTAGGCTTGTATTTGTGGTGATGGCGACCCCTGGTGGTGTTGAGGAGTTCTTTGACTGTCCATCTGAAGAGCTCTTAGATATTTATACCAAGGATCAGTTGTTGCAGATTGCGGAACGATATAAAATTGAGATTTCTGGTAGTGAGCGATGATTAAAAGAAACTGTTAAAACTACACTCAAGGCAAATTTACTGTATATGGATATTCTTATCGCTAAGGGTGAATTATCTGCTGTTGAAGTGGAGAAAACTTCCCCTGATTTTAGTGAACCATTACAGGTTCCTGAATTGCGTGCACCAGTTGCCTCGCCTGAACAGCCGTAGCGTGAGAATGGTTCCGTCTTTCTCCTGAGAAAGATTTTCCCTGCTTTGAAAAGTGGCTAATTATTTAAAATGGCCAAGAAATCTGTGGACTTTGCTTTTGCAAAGTGTTCTGACTGGTAAGGCCCAACAGGCTTATTCTGTCTTGTCTAATGAGGACAGTTCTGACTACGAGGTGGTTAAGGCGGCTATTTTGCGGGCATATGAACTTGTTCCAGAGGCCTATAGACAATGGTTCAGGAATTACCGTAAGTTTGACAACCAGAGTTATGTTGAGTTTGCCAAGGAAAAGGACATTTTATTGGATCGGTGGTGTACCTCACAACATGTTGAGAGTTTTGAACAGCTTAAAGATCTGTTACTTTTAGAGGAATTTAAAAGGTGTCTTCCTGAGAACCTTGTCATTCATTTGAATGAACAGAAAGTTACTCAGGTCATGAAAGCAGCAGTTTTTGCTGACGAGTTTGTTCTAACGCATACATTTCCCTTTCATGCCGATAGAGGTTTTAAACTCCATCATGAATCAAAGCCTCCCGTTTCTAATACCCCTTTTAAAAATTCTTCATATTCTCGTGGTGAGAAAAAGGGAGAACGACCTGTGGTTAAAACGGGTGAGCGCATTTGTGCTTATTGTAAAACATCCGGTCATGTGATATCTGAATGTCCCAAACTGTCTAGGAAAAGTCCAAAACCTCACCTATTAGTAAATGCACAGAAGAGAA
>OMKN01078898.1:0-16852 GCA_900302345.1 Melanonus zugmayeri
GTACGCCGTCACACACACCTGTGGATAGGTTTACAGCGCCGTCACACACACCCGTACGCCGTCACACACACCTGTACGCCGTCACACACACCCGTACGCCGTCACACACACCTGTACGTCGTCACACACACCTGTACGCCGTCACACACACCCGTACGCCGTCACACACACCCGTACGCCGTCACACACACCCATACGCCGTCACACACACCCGTACGCCGTCACACACACCCGTACGCCGTCACACACACCCGTACGCCGTCACACACACCTGTACGCCGTCACACACACCTGTACGCCGTCACACACACCTGTACGTCGTCACACACACCTGTACGTCGTCACACACACCTGTACGCTGCACGAGCAATTCGCGATTTGGCGATCGCGTTGTTGTACTTTGTTCAGCTTGACACACACACACACACACACACGCACACACACACACAATCTATATTGATGAGGATGAGTTCGCCGTCCTTTCATCTTATTAAATTATTGATCGGAGGAACTACTTTTATTTGAATTCAAATGTCATGGAGAGAGTGTGTGAAAGTGTGTGTGTGTGTGTGTGTGTTTGTGCGTGCACTGAGGATCCAGTTCATCTTTCTTCCAATGTTAACATAACATTTAACCATTGCACCATGATGCATAAAAGCACACACAGACACACACACACACACACACACACACACTCACTATATTTATCCATATGGTTTTATAATCAGAGGCTATAAAGGCTGCATTGAGGCCGCATCCTCCTCCCTGTGTCCTGTGTTTATTAAACCAGAGAACTGCATATGAGCCCAACAGAGAAAACACAAAAACAATAACAGCGTATATGTTCTGATGCCGCAGTAATATATAATAATATATAATAATATATAATAATACCGGCAGCGTTCACCACAGAGGGTCTCGCTGTGAAACAACAGCGCTGTAACACACTCACAGCCATTATTAAAGTTCACTGCAGATTTTCACATTATTTATTTCAACTTTACCTACGGTGTCAAAGCACTCCGGCTCAGGTGTAAAGCAGTAGAAGGTGGCCTTGGGCATCTCTGAATCAAATGAAATATTTAAATAAAGATGGTTTAATTTACTAGTTGGGTAGCCTTGCCATAGTCTTACTGGGAGGTTATTCACTTGATTGTGCAAAAAAATACCAAGCACTGCATTTTATTGCATCACTGATTCTAAAAGAAATGCAATTCACGAAAAAGGAAACATGATCTGAAAGTGTAATATCATTTAATATAATTAAAATGAGCACAATCATTTAAACAACTGTGCTAACTATTGGTTGTTGACAGCTTTAGTTTGCAGAGGCTATGGAAGTCCTGGGAAATCATTTCTTATTAGATTTACAATAGAAATGAGGTTTGCAAACATTGTTTATGTATATATACATATATATATATATATATATATATATATATATATATATATATATATATATATATATATATATATAGTATATAAGTATATACTGTAAGTACTAATATGTGCACACGCACAGACACACATGCGCAGGTAATTCATTATCTCTGAATAAACACACAAATGTAAATACACATTTATCGGATAATTAGGAGAGAATATATTCTGCTGGTATGAGAATACCAGGAGAATATGTGGATTTCCTTTAAAAAGGTGTGGTCATTTTTTTTATATATATTTTGTATGTAGCCTATACAATGTACCTAACTACATTGTATACTATACATACACAATATGCATATTTATGTATTAATTTGACTGGGGCAGTACACATTCATTACATTACTGTAAACATGCAAGAGTTAGCCAAAGAAGCAAATTGTCATCATTATCTACGCTTGTTGATCTACAATATACAAACATGTCGACATTTTTTCCCCCTCACGGCAGTAAAATGGCTGTGAACAGTATCATGTGTACGTATTGTTACGTCATGTATTGTCATGTAATGTAGTGTCATGACCTTCTCTACATGACCAGATTCTTGCCAATACACAGCCCTAGTGTCGTAGTCACTGCATTATCTCAGGCATGTTAGATAGCATAGCACAGGGAATTAGGGCTCAGAGCGCATGAATTAAACATTCTATGTTCCCTCTAAGCGCAACAAGAAAGAGAGCGGGAAAGAGAGAAAGATAGAGAGAGAGAGAAAAAGAGAGGGAGGGAGGGGAATACATCAAAATGTTGTGTGCGAGTAGATCAAAAGGAAAGTGTGTGGGGGGGAAAGCGTGATGAAAAATGAAATGGCAAACAATTATGCAGATGGTGACACAATTTGAAAGAGTGCATGTATGTATTGGAGTGAAAAGAGACAACAGGAAGAGGTAGCAGAGAGAGAGAGAGAGAGAGAGAGAGAGATCCATCCATTCCCCCCCAGAGCTACAGCTCCAGTGTTCTAAGTATAGCTTCTGCTTAGCAGCGGTGGTGGCTACGTCCCTCCTCCCGGTCAACAGGCAGCGACTAGCAGAGACCACAGCTGGCTGACTGGCAGCTGGCCCTCATGTGGACGGCATCAAACCAAAGACCAAGACTTTTATAACAACCGAGAATCACTTTGACAGCGCCATTTAGCCTTGTCACTGTCACGGATTTATAACTCATGGGGGGTCAACTAGGGGACATTAGATCTTTATAGCAGGCAACGAGAACGGCACTGCCTGCACATACAATACGTGATGCGTGTTAACCTGGAATTTAAATGCAGGAATTAGCATCAAGAATTACGCATTATGCAGTTTTTGTACTGGGGGCATTTATTCATGAATAATTAATGAATCATTAATTAATTCATAATTCTTTCCAAGAAAACTATTTACCATATTTTCAAAACCTGGCTCAGAATGCTGACACACACACACACACACACACACACACAGGAAGAGGAAAGGGAGAGAGAGCGAGCAATAAAAGAGAGACATGGAGAATAAAATAAAAATGAATAACAATAATTTTGAGTTCGTACCTCCACTCCTCCTGGGGGTGCTGTTTTTCGTACTTCTCCCTGACGTGAGACACGCCCAGGTCAGGGTGCAGCCAGTGCAGGGCATCGGAGCGCAAGTGCGTGAGGCGAAGACCCAGAGAAGACACACAGCGCAGTTTGTGGATCTCTGCTATCTTTTGGATCACACCCTGCAGACACGCCCAGAGAAATCAGCATGAAGCTCAACCTGTGAGATGTTCCAACATCGTTGATATCAACACTACCTCTACATCATCAGCAGACATTAGCAGCAGCAGATATCTACTCCCAGACCGCTGGTCACCGCAAACCACTGCCAGTACAATTACAGCTGACCCTTTTGTAAATACGATTGCCCTATATTGTGCTTTCTTCTTTTTTCTTTTCTTTCAATTGAATTATATATACATTTCATTGGGCTAGCTATTGCACTCCTGGATATGTGGGCCATGTAACTTTTGGCCAGCCCTTTTCTATACATACAAATGAAAGACTGTTATATTAATATTCATATTAAGCAAGGCAACAGCAGCCCATATGCTTAGTGTTGGCTTTCGTTCCTCCCTAAATCTTGCCTTCCTCCGAGTTTCTAAAGGAGTTTGTTTTACAGCCTCTCTACAATATGGCTCGTCAGTGACACACAATGTACCAAATGTGAGAGCTCTTTTTGCAGTTTGAGTTGCAGTTTGAGCTTGAATTGCAGTTTTTGATATTTGTGGTTACATTTCTATGGACTGGTATAACAACAAGCAGAAAGAAAACAGCTGATAAATCATTGTTTAAAAAATCATGGAAAAGCCAGCAGCCACAAATACGCAGATAGATTTGACAAATTCGCTCACTGGTACAATAAATATCCACTGCTGTCATGTTTTGTTAATTCACCCCGCTGTCTCCTAGCCTCTAGCCGTCTTGTGAGAGTGCTTAGTTTATATGGGGTATAGAGTGAACTTGACTCTAATGTGTGCGGCTGTGAGTTAATAATTTCATCAGCATCAATTACACACTACTCTCACTTACACTACGTGCCTTTATTATTTATAGTACAATGAATGTGTGTGTGTGTGTGTGTGTGTGTGTGTGAGTACCTGTGAGCGTATCTTACCCTAACATCCGTGGCGTCACCATGTCTGATGTTGCTGGCCCAGGTGGATGGCTCGCTGTTGGTCTCGAAGTAGTGGAAGATCTTCAGCACCCGGTCCATGGAGCCCACGGGTCTCTCCAGGCCCCCGGCCGAGCCGCTGCTGGTGCCAACGCCGCTGGCCCCGGAGCGGGATTTGACCCCGCAACCACCTGCCGCCGAGTGGTTGCGGCCGGTTTCCAGGTAGGAGGAGGACGCCATGTCTGACTTTGGAGTCTCCGTCGGGGCTAACTGGCTGTCATATTCTAGAGAGAGCAGAGAGAAGACAGAGAAGCGAGAGATGAGCGCTTGAGTGGTTAAAATGGAATGTGATCACAGATCACTTTTTTCACTGATTTCATATTAAGGGTCAATATCCTTATGTGAGATAATATGATATAACTTGGGGGTTTCAGTTCCGTAAATATATTGACATAGCGACAAAGAAAAATATTGGTGTGGAGTGTGTGTGGTTGGTGTCTGGTTTAAGCAGCCTCACCTGGCCTGAGTCAGACTGATCAGACTCTGGGGCTGGGTGAGGCTGCACACCTGTGGTGCATCTAGTAATCAAGCCCACAGGTTAAACCAGCCATCACCACACACACTCAGGTCTGAGACCTGTCACGGCAGCCTGTACCACCTGCTCAGCAAACAATTCATTGTGCATCTTAAAACAATAAACCAGATTCAACATCTCCTGTGTCCTGTCCTTCTGGGGAAGCCCTGTACCAGCCACTTTTGAGGGTTTGAGTCCCATCCTTGGTGGCAGTAGCGAGGACTCTGCTACAATTGGTATTTCAACATTTTCACTTTTTGGTCTCCACGGACACAGACCACCTGAAATATGCACAACCATTGTTTAATAACCTACTGCTTATATGCCTACTACCTATGGTGTGCAACCCACTTTGGGGGAATTAATCACACTACCCATTTTGTTATGCATCACCATTAATATTGTTTCTCATACTTTGCTTTCCTAAGCAAGAAGCCTGTCCTATGAATAGAACTTATCAAGTGACAGCAAATGAAAGGTTGCTCATTGTGATTGTGGGCAATAATGACATTCTATGGCACCAACAGTAAACATCTACCTGGCAATTCCCTGATGGGAAATACTCGAACAGTGCAAACAGCTTACAAGGTTTGATTACTTTGATTACTATGCTTTAAAGGGATAGGCTGCAAAGTCTGTAAATTGGCCTTGGTCTTACCCAGATTTAGAAGTTGTTTAAATCCAAATTCATCATTGTGCATCCAGAAGGAGTTCGCTGGGATAGCATATCGCTTATTCAAAACGAGTGCCAGTAACACAAGATTGTAGTTTGTCTACAAACACTATCTGTGTGATTCGGCACTATTTTTCAGCGCTGTGATTATTAGGCTACCTGTGATGCGCCGCTGGTGTAATTATATTATCAGCTGTTTCTGGCTGGGTAGTCTACGCAGAGGGTAACCTAGTGTTTTCAATTGTGTGTTTGTAGACAAACTACACTCTTGTGGTGTTACTGGCACTTTTTTGGAATAAGCGACTATTCACATTGGAAATCTTTGGAAAGTAATTGTGTTCCCCTCACATGAACAGTAGCTAGGCTACTGTAACTCTCCAATGGAAGCGGCTAAGGAAAGCAAATGCTATCCCAGTGAACTCCCCTTCTGGACACACAATGATGACTTTTGAATTACAACTCATCTAAATCTGGGTAAGATTTAGATGAGTTGGCAAATGCCAATTTACAGATTTCTTGGTGTATCCCTATACATATCCCCATGCATACAAGACATCATAGAATGCTATGGTATGAACAACCTACTATCCCACAAATACTGGATTGTAACTGGTGTTGAACCTGGTGTTAAATAGTGATTCTGAACTTCAGTCTATTCATCAGACGTTTGATCATCAATAGCAGTAGCTGACCGCTGTGACAGCCACCAGGGAGATGGAGAGGAAGACAGTATAGAATACTAAGACCATAACGTGGGGGATGGGGTCTGAATCAGCACTATCAGTTTGACCTACAGATGGTGCTACAAAGGCAAAACGAGATGCACACCTGCACACCGCAATAGAAGAGGAAATGGGGGGCTGATGCATATCCAGAAAGAGGTAACAATAGTAGAGCTGTGTGTGCGTGTGCGTGTCCTCCTAGCGCCTCGTTATTCATTTACTTTAAGAATCACTAGCGTAATTCCACCTCTCTGTAAAGTTCATGTGAAAGTACCTTTTCTACCTTATTAGCCTTCATCCTAACCCATGGAATGCCATTCACTGTCATTCTTGTTTAACATGTACAGAAAAACACTGGTGGGTGTAGGTAAGCCACCCTCACAATCACTTGATAGAAAAGCAGTCTTTGGGGCAGGTCAGCAGAAGGGGCACAATTTGAACCCTGTTATATTAAGCCTCTGTTTAGAGTATTATTTATGGTTATTCAGTTCATGTTACTGACAAATACATTTCATATTTTTTATATATTAAATAATATTCACAAAAATGTACTGCCTGTGACTATTTACCCACTACAATAGCAGTAAATAGGTAGGTGATATTAATAAACAATGACAAACACATTCAATGAAGAAGAAATTATCTTGGTTTGGAGATAGTTTTCACCAATTCTAATTACAGATTTCAGGTACAATTATAATATATTCGATTTATATAGCGCCTTTCAGGGGACCCAAGGTCGCTTTACATGTTAAAGACAAAGACAGACAAAGAAAACAGAACTAACCAGACAGACTTATAATTCAAAGCCCAGTGGAATATTGAACAAACCATTTTAACCGACAAACTCATACTGTGGGAAATAGGTGACTTTTGCTTATTGACCAATTCATAAGCAGCTGGAAATGTAAATTACAACTAGTTAATCACTGCACACCAATTTAGTTATTGCATCCATTTTACCTAAAACGGATGCCTTTACCTAACTTTTCTTAATACTTAATACGAAAATACCCAGAAATGTACAGTGTGCAAAGTATGATTTTCTTTATGTAGGCCTAACGCTATTATGGATTGAAGCATTATATAGTACAAGGCACAAGTGAATCACATGACAGCTAGGCATGTGCTGTAATGTACTCCATACCAACAGGTACTGTGGTAGAACATGACTTGTGTTTAAACTTTCTAAAATCTGAATCTGTTCACTGTAGAAAAAGGAAGATTAATTAATCTAAGATTTGTGACTATTACACTGCCTCTTGATTGGTTATCACAAACTCCTGCCATGATTGGCTAGAATAAACTGAGGCATTTCACACACTTCAAGCGACACATGCATTTCAAGACATGGATGCATTATTTTAGCTTAATTCACTGCATATAGGCGAATTGATGCATTAGTGTCTGCCTACCTTATATGGTAGGCTGTAGACTGGAAATCAAAATAATTTCCCATGTTTTGAACTTTGATCCCATCCATTTATTCAAGAGCCATTAAATAAACACAGACACAGAAAAGTACTGTAACCTCTAAGCTTACTGTAAGCCTATTAGATGCATACCAATGCTTAAACATAAAGAACTGAAAACAGCCTAGATTGTGGCCCATTATTACAGAAGTAGTCCTACTTTAGAGTCACACAGTTCTCATGATCTACTATCCCATTACAAGTCTAGATTTGTAGACTGTATTGTTAGAAGTGAAAGATGAAAAAGACACCAAAAGCATGGAACAGATTAAAGGGTAATGAAAAAAAAATCAAATCATAGCACGTGGTCTGAACGTCACTTGTGGAAAAAGTGATTATTTCAATTGTAGTTTCTGATTGGTGCCAAGTACCTGGAACTAATTTTAGCCAATCAATCCTGCGGTTTCACTTTAGAGGCTGTTTATTCTTTCAGCCGGCCAGCAATTCAGGGGAATACCGTTCCAAATACTGCATGTTATGACCTCAATAGACCCGTCAGAAACAAAGTCATCACAGCCCTAAAAAAACTGCACCAAAGTCTTAATCTGCATCTTATTGTTCTTCAGAATCAACAAATAAAACAAATCAAATGAGTTCCACTAGCATATACAAATCAGGGGATAAGTTAAGGGTTAATAAGTTAAGTCAAATATCCCACCTGATAAACCTTTCAGTAGTGTCCCTCTGGCTAACACCAAGCATGTTAAATTGCTGAAGACTAGGTCTGTGTAGATGCAGCATCTAGCTGGTATCTAGGTTACTGTGGGGTTAGCACAACCCCGCGGGGAAAGCCTCAACATCTCGCTCTCTCCTTTTCCCTCCAGCTCTTTCCATCCTCATTTCTCTCTCCTATTTTGCACCATTTCCTTTTTTGTTGAGGTTTCTCAAATGGACATTTGCTATGTGTTTTGTATCACTTGACTTGAAGTGGGCATAGCATCTGAAGAAGCTTTGCTGTAGTGCTTATCAATATTCATGGCGTGGAGTTTGAACGCAATAAATGCTTCCAAATGTAGTCTCTTTTTTTGTTACATTTAAGTTTGTTTTGCCACACAAATCAAGTTGGTTCCAGAAAGCCAGAGACAAACACACACACATACAGAGCAGAAATCACAGATCTCCATTGGTAATGTTGGCAACTAACAGTTAAAACATGCACTATTTACTAAATGTAGCCTAGTACTGTACGTACATGATATTAATCCAACTTAGACAAGAACCACATGGCATGATCTTAAGTAGTCCACCTCATCAGGGAATATTGTTTTGATTTCACTGTATGTGACAAAAATACACCCAAGCCAACCACTACTGCATCAAGGCAATGTTCTATATACAGGCAGGGTTCACCTGCCTGTATATAGCAACTGGGTGTAGGGTTTACTCATAAATTAAATGTCAACAAATTGGTATGAACAGTTCCAACAAGGTTTTAAGAAATTAATAGCCAGGCCAAACTGCAAACTGCTAGAACTGGCCCTCAGCTATAGTGAGTTAGTAACCCTGTTTCATCATGCCCAAAACAATCTACAACAGGCACAATCAAAGTATTTGATATTGTAATTGGTGTATTTCATTAAAGTGGAATGAATACATACTTGACAGGGGGTGCTGTTCATAGATGCATGCCCCTTTGCTCCAACAGAGTGGGATACAGCCTCTGTTCTCCATGTGTCCTGTAGGACCAGCTGTCCTGGGGCTAGCCACAAGGCCCAGAGACTACAGCACCACTCAAACAGTGGCATAAGCCAAGGATTTGTTAATTGCTGACCAGGCCAACAAAAAATGTTTTGGCCCACCACACAAAATGCAGTAGTAGAAGCCCAGAGAGTCACGCTGAGTGAGGAAGTCCAATTATTGAGTCCACGAAGGCCACTAAATATTCATTATTTTGTTCATTTGTAGGATGAAGAAGATCGCACGGTTGCTAGCCTATGCAAGTCTTTTGAAATGGGCTGCAAAAAATGTCCAAAACATGTAATATATCCCAGGGAAGTATTATGCCAGTGGAGCATCCTGGGCAGAGGGCTTGAAGACTATCGTCTGTAAAGATAACTTTGGTTGGGGGGGAAATATGCCCACCAAAAGACAAGGATTTAGCAGTTGCATGTTATTATACTACCAGGTCTTACAGACACACATACCATGTAACGCCATGACCCAGTTATTATCGGTTAGAAAACTAAAGTTTTCAGCATTGTGCAAAAACACAAGTAAGTCAGTAGTCGGAGTGTGAAACTGACAAACCCATGTCAACAAACTTCAAGACCAGGACCCAAGGCCTACTGAAACACACCTCTTCAGGAAGGTTCCAAACAAGCACAAGTAATTAACCCTTGTAAGGTAATTGATGATATCCAAAAAATTCAGATATCCTTCAAATCTTTTAATGGTGAGGCATTAGGTAAAGCACAATCCCCCTAAGCCTCAGGAGAGCAGTGACAGTACACCTTGAAATCAAGCGGGTCTTTACAAATTGTGGACTAATACTTCCACTTCCCAAGGAGAAGTCGGGTCCGATGAATACATTCCTGTTGCGAAATTCATGCCGTTGAAAAACAGAAGGTAGGTCGCACGAGAAGAAACACAAGCTCACTGCTACAAATCAATAGTAACCTGCTCTGGATTCCAGTTATTTTCCGCAAGAAAAAAAAGTGTGCCAACAGCTTTTTATGGCAAAGTCCAGGGTCTTTTCCCCCTTGGTCAGACCACCGTTTGTGCACCGCAACAGTCCAAGGGATATGGTAATTCCATTCTGTAATACCAGAAAGTTGCCCTGCGGAGGCAGTTAAAGGAACGAATGAAGGAAAGGCAAAGAGGATTAGAGAGGGTAGAGAGGGATGGGAATGTAGGACGAGAAGGGGTGTGTAAAAGTAGAGCATGGGCAATGTAGGAAAGGGGTAACAGAGAAGGAGATGACAGAAGGAAGAATGCAAAAATAGACCGGAAAGGTTACTGACAAAAAGGAACGATATAACGAAAAAGCACTTCGAGCAAAGCAAAGAAATCGCCAGCGACGGAAAGATGACGGCGAACAGAGAAATGAGAGAAGCAGGGACCCCTTGGAGAGAAGCTCTGCGCTGCAATACCTCTAGAGCTTTCCCACAATGGTCTCTGCCTGCAAACGCAAACCAGGTCACGACAGGTATCTGATGTCAGAGTGGTGGTCGAGAAAGAGATATCTTCAGGAGAGATGAAAGGGACAGAGGAAAAGGACGAAAAAGAAAGCCAGAGATACAAAGCTAGTGGCTACGAGAGGATTGATGACTACAGAAATAATATGGAGGACAGTACAAACACTGCAGTAATTCCATCTCCAGAGTCAATTGGCGACATGCCTGCCTGCCTGGCTGTCCTTTGCAGCAGCACGTCACATCTCAAAACACAACATTCATGGCACCCATCCGCAGCCACATGTGCGCATTGTCTTTAGAATTAGTGCAGAAATGGGGGAGAGAATGTGTATGTGTATACGAAAGAAATAACGAGCATCTATGTGAAATCATAAGAGAGAAGTAGCATTGTGCGCACACACATGCACACACGCACACACACATACACACAGCGAGAGTGAAACAATGATTTTCAATATTTATTGAGTTTGACTATGATTTATAGATCATAGTCAATAGATACCAGGGATGCATGGAAAAAAAACACAAGTTGACTAGTTATCACTGTGCTGGCAGTAGTAGGAACCAGGTAACGTTTTTGTTTCACATGTAAAAATGTAAGTGCAACTAGGCCAATCAAGGGCATTCTTTTCATCATCACATAAGCCTTTTGGCATCTACCAATAGAGGAACAGTGAGAGTTTAGGAGCGGCAACTAACAAAGGAGAGTGATCGCTGGTCTTCAACTTGTCATATAGCAGAGATTAGATAGAGTTAGTGTTGTTATGTTATATTTCATGTCAAATTTGTACAAAATGTACAAAATGCAAAATGCCCACATAAAATCTAAAACAATTCCATCCGAGCAGCATAGGTGATTATTTGTACCACTCCAGCATTCTTGATTTTGAACACAACAAAAATAAAAAGCTAGGGTAAACACTTTCTCTCCACTCCCACGCCTCCTGCTGCAATACCTGCTTCTGAAGGCCAGAGATGGTCTCTACTGCCCTCTGTCCTCACACACTACACCCTGGTTCCCCTGCTAGGGCCAGGTTATATGGACAATCTAACAATAGTCATGGGAAAGGTTTTAAATTATGTCCCAAAGTCACCTCTTTTCTTCTTTATTCTGCTGATAGGTTGACCACAGGGGAAACGTTACCATTCTGCATTGTATTGGTAATGCATATGGGCCATTGTGTTTAATGTGACTGAATGTTATGATGTTGAACTCATCACATATGCTTAATGTCTTTATAGAAAAATTGAACAAGACATTTGAAAAAGTACTCACCACCAGCGTATGATATCCTGGAAAGATCTAGCAGAGAGAAAGAGAAAGGACATTTGATTAAAATGATAGAAACGCCACAAATACAGTCTCAAAAGTCTTGAGAGGCCTAAGTTAATTTGGAACTTGGTTGACTGCATCTAACCCTAAGCCATTAAGGATCAATGGACAAACTTACATCTCTTAGCTTCTTGATACCAAACTGTGGTGTGTGTGTGCTGGTTTAAGCAGCCATCAACCACACACTCCACACAAACATAATGTAATATATTATTGTAAAGAACACTGGTGTGATGGTGCAATTATGCACCATATTACTTCACTGACACTTAATTAAGTAAAGAAATAATAGAATAATTTGTTTAACTATGGCCATCTGTCACTGCAGGGTTTGGCCAAAAATCAATCTGTCAATCACTGTGCATGTGTGAAGTGACTGTTCTGCACACACTTCACTTACACATATTCAATGTGTAATGTTTTCTTGACATGAAAATACATGCTACCATTCAATGAAGAGGGGGGGTGATATCCAAGATTGACAGTAAATTAAGTTTAAGGTAATAAGTATTTTTCTCATAGAATTCCAACTATGCTACATTGCGATCAAACGCTTTCCCGAAACAAAGCAAGTAAAAATACATTTAAAAAAAGCAAGCAACCATGTACTTGGTAATTTAATCATTCACCTTATCATTGCAACGTTAAGCAATGTGGTAACAGAGATAGTAAAACAGACTTAGACTTGTCTAGCTACAACTCCATTTGGTACATTTCTTCTCTGGTGCAAAACACTGCTTTTAGGTTCTACCTCTAGTACTCGCCGCCCCTCGCTTCTTCTTTCTCTGCTTCGCTTATACTCTCGGGATTGTCTTTCTCCCTCCTACTCACAGCAGAAAACTATTCCCTCTGGCTGGATACCACAGAAGCATGCCACCAATGACGCTATGCTAATAGTGTTGCACAACTCCACGCTGAAAGGCAACAGGCAAAACAACCCGCAGCCCTTCTGATCTAATCTGATCCACAACACAAAGAAATACACATACACACAGGATCAGGTATGATGATGAAGCGGTACTGGTATGACACAAGACGTCATACCAGTATTCTGAATCAAATGGAGACAGGTGGTTCTAAAATATCAATCATTCTTTCTTTCTTTCAAACAACCTGTATAGGTAACCTATACCTTGACGACATACTGGGAACACAACTAGCATTCCTGTCAATTGATAACATGATCATGGGTGTAACCATTACATACTGTTGTATCCATTTAATTTTCATTGGGTAGGCACTCTAGTGGGTTCAAATACAAATATAATATTGGAATTAGCTTCAAGTCCTTATAGGCAGCTTTAGGTACATTTGTTCCTAATGAGTAGAAGAATGCATGGCCTGGGGCACAGGATGAGTGAACGGATGTGTCACTAGCCTGGAATCTCACACTGTACAATCAAACTACAACTACACAGTAAACAACACCACTTTTTCAGATAAACTGATACACAAAAACATACAAATCTCTCACTTGACCGTGAAGTAAGAGGTTAAGGTGTAATGCTAGAGTATGGATAAATAAAAAGTGTGTCAAGACACACCTATTCTGGCATCTAAGCTAAATGTAGGGGTTGCACACCAGTGAAGAACCATGTAACCATGTGTTGTAGCATGGCGTAGCATTGCGTGGCCATAGCATACATAGCAAGCGTCAATATTTGAGTCTTGTTATTGGAAAAGATGATCATTGTTGAGTGCCGTTATTGTGCATCTTAAACTTCCAGTATTGGAAGTTATAGCTGGCCTCGACGGGTATAAGCAGCACCTTTACTTTTTTTTTGTTCTGTGTATTCATGGACGTATCCAGTGTGGGCTCGCATCTAAGGTGGCAGTATACTCAACAAAAAGTGTTAAGAATAAAGATAAGATACAGCCTCTTGGCAGTCCTGCATTCTGTGCATGCCCTCGGCACAAAGTATTGACTACTTTGCAAAGCAAACTCTAATCATTAAGTTTTGGTTGTAGGGGTCTTGTAAACATTCTGCACTTCCCAGTGATGTCAGGAAGCACAGAGCTTGTATTAAATGCTAGAACTGACAGCCTCACAACATGGCCCTGGGTTCGAGTCTTTCTGTTTTGGTTTCCCCAGGGTGCTCGGGTTTCCTTGCACCTCCAAACACATGCTAGTTATGCAGCACTGACCAGGGTTAAACTCTTCTAGGGCTGTCTAATTAGACCTAGTAATTATGTTGACGTGAATCAGATATTTACTTACAATTAATAGTCAACGTCATCATTCGTAAGAACTTCCCAGCCCTTTATATGGCACTTCCAATAACAATAAGACAACATATTTTGTTCTTAATGATTAACCAAATATGGTGACTGTCACTAACCATCAGATTATACAGCCAAAATCAATCAATCATTATCCCTGTAGTGAATGTATGTTGTGAACTAAAATCATTACATCATTGCACTGATCAATAGAGCAGTATGGCGAACATGCTACAGGGCTGTAACTTGCCACAATTGTCATTCTGATTCAGATCATTGTACGTGGGTTATGAAAGGTATTTGTTATTACTAAATTCACATCGGGTGCATTTCACTCCTGATTCCTTTTCTAGATTTTACAATATATATATATATATATATATAATATTTAATATATTTCAAGTTGAGACAACTTCAGCCTATTCGAGGAGGAGGGGGAGATGCAATGCAGCCAAGACAAACTCTTCGGTAGAATGTGTGTTGTACATGTACTGCCCCCACATCTACTGGAAAAGGCACCAGCGCAACGATTTCCTATGACCTCCAAATACGTGAATTTATCAAGCGTGTGTTCAACCCTTCCCCAATATCTTACTTTTGACCAGGCTATTTTGAACAGGTTATTTAGGGCACATTACTTGAGGCTCAGCAAACCAAAACAAGGTCAATCAATTTGAAATAAAATATAGAATGTTTCTCAAAGCAACAAAAGCACCTCTGTTATACTAGTAGTACCAGTAAGAACAATAGTAATAACAATAATACAGAGTAGGATTAGGATAATAAACTAAATGTTGAATTTTTAAAACAAGTCATTCAAGACAAAGAGACCACATGAATAATGGCAACACACATTTAAAAAGCAGAGTTTCATCAAAATTCAACATGATGACATTTCTAGCTTTACTTTAGTGTACAGGTAACTTAAAACCAGACAGAGTTGTAGTACCTTGTCATGTCTCTAGTTTAAAAACCAAACCAAAAAATTAACCAACACAACACAATATCCGAGTCCTGTGCTTCTGTTGTTTGTCGTCTACCACTGTGTGAAGTTTCCACATGCAACTGCTTGCACAGCGGTGAGCAGAGCAAATTCCTGTCCAGCCCCTCAGCCTATACCTGACACACCGTCTCTATCTCTCCAACAACACCTCAGCCTATATATACCTGCCACACCGTCTCTACTCTCTCTAACAACACCTGCGCTGAGATCAAACCCAAGAGACAAAAAAAACCTTCCAAAACCTAGCCACATGAGCACAAAAGCTAGTAAGGCATGGCGTACCTCCACTGGTGCAACCCAGGAAATCCCAAAACTGCATGAGGACAGCTTATTCAGAGCACCGAGCCTCTGACTGAGTGTGCGCCTGGATATGTTCTCCCTCGCCTGTCCTTCCACTTCCTGGTTTCTCGCTGTCATATAGCTGGAGCATACCGAGGAAACACCCTCCCACTCTCTGGCTGACACACCTGTTGGCCAGGCACCATTGAAGAAAAGCTAACTGCCTTCCCCTGCCTTTGGGAACCCAGCTGCTGAAACCTCTGCCTGGCGAGTGAACTCCTCCAGTCTATAAGGCAATACATGAGCACATTGATGGAGGAAAATCTCCCAAATCAAGATTCTTTTGGGGGCTAACTGTGAGACACATATCTTATTACTGAGCAGTGTGAACAGCACACATCATGTGGAATCTGTACAAATCAGATTGGGCCACTTTCATATGTGACTCTAGGTCTGACGTATCTGATCTTTGTCCATGCAACTGTAATGTGAACAGTCATGGCAAAGGATTAGCCTAAAGAAAAGCTGAAGCTAAGCATTAATGTACTATATTATTCAAATGTTGTGCAGCTCTGTAATAAGCATTTTATGCAGAATTAATGGTCACTGACCAGTCAGGATGTCTTTAACAACATAAAAATGAGGCTCCTGCAACTGACCAACAGAATGCTTGTTTGTTTGTTTTTTGTGCATGCAAGGGTATACATATGCTGCAAGATTATTACACTACACAAAATCTAATTTCCTATCATTAATAATAATAATAAAACATTAACAGCTTGCTTGCTTAGCCTATGAATAACCCTCAGATACCTGATTATCATCATGTACTGTAGTCGTTGTATTTGTCACAGAGATCACGTGACAGTTGCCTTGACCGAGTATTGCCTCTAAACGTCACCTCGTCAGTAGTGGGCCTGGTGCTACTCACTCAACATCACTGACAGATGTCCAGGCCCACACGTACAGGGGAATATGATTTACACAGAAAGTGTTTGATTGTTCAACACGATCACGTGAAAAGAGGTGGACTACGTGATTATGAACACAAATCCATAACATTGTAAAGGAAAAAGCACATCCTCAGCGGCGTCTCCGGGCACCGGGTGGTGGACAACAACAACAACAAATACGATAGACTTATAATTTAGATTATGGACAACTACTTCACTACAGTAGCTTCACAACAGAGCAATAGCGTGTTTTGCCCCAAAACAAGGCCTCGTTTTAATTGCAATGACAAACAATTCAGCAACCTTGTAGTCCGGGTGGTACCGGAGGACCGAGGGGACGGGCATGCCCCCAGTTATTTACTTATTATTACAACGCTTTCCATTTTGCCCGAAATTAACAACAACAAAAATCCCCCCCCCCCCCC
>OMKN01078934.1:0-12074 GCA_900302345.1 Melanonus zugmayeri
TGTCCCTGATTGTGCGTTTTTGTATATCCTGGCTGCAAACCAATTTCCCTGTAAGGGACAATAAATAGGTACTTTGAACATTGAATGGAGGCCAATATTGGATAGAGTAAGAGGGGTGAACACTAGAGGAGGACGAGGAGGAGGAAGAGGAGGACGAGGAGGAGGAGTTGAAGAAGTAAGAGGAGGAGGACGAGGAGGTAAGAGGAGGAGGAGGAGAAGTAGGACGAGAAGGAGAGGACAGGGAAGAGAAAGAGGAAGGGGAGTCAGGAACACAATAACTGATGAAATCAGAGCTGTCGCAGTCACAGAGACTGTGGTTGACCATGTTGTCAACCATGGGACACGGCAACAGGTTCAACTAGTGTTGGGACGTGGGGTGCCGATGCTTCGGAGCGTGTGTCGAGTAATCCAGGAAGTTTTTAGTGGAGCGCGTATCAAGGCGTGTATCATTTGGGGGCGGTGATGTCATTGATGACGTATGAAGCCTTGTCAAAATTTTGGCACGATTCAAAAGCGTCAATGCGTCCCCTGCCTCTTTGGCGCGATTTGGTGACAGTTTCAGAATGTTTCAGTTTGACAATTGTGTATTTGTCCACATACTATGTCATGTTTGTTAATGTCTTATCAGACATTGATGAAATGTCATATTGAAACACTTTTACTTTTTACAGTATTCCACTTATTTCCATGTTACACACGAATACACATGCAAATTTGGATCAATACATGAACCATAAATGCAATATATGAAGGTGAATGTAATTCTCATTCATAGCATGAATTACTCCTGTAGCACTTTTTGACCAGCAGGGGTTGTGTGCACATGAAGCCTCGAGTAATTAACCTTTTTGTGAACCACTTGGCTGGAAAGCTTCAAAGCCTAAAGAACCAAATCTGAGCCGCTACACCGCTAAAACCATTCAAATGTTTTTACAGAACTGCAAGAAAACCAGTACCTGGTGGAAGAAGTCGACTAATCACCCCAGAGCAGGAGACCCACATTGTAAATATGGTCATTGCAAATAACTGCATCAGACTCAGATAACTGCAGGACCACATAATGGCAGATAACACCGTATCCCAAAACGTCAAGAGTGAGTCTCTCTGCACTCTTGTCTACTGAAATGCAATATAATTAGGATGAAGAAGCTGTACAGAGTCCCTTTCGAAAGAAACTGTAAAACAACTGAGCTATTGATATGTGCATGTCAGCTATACTATCCTGTCATTGGTCCTGGAGCTGGAAGTGTATGGCGCTACATCATATTGACTCCCTGTCTTTTCTACAAGCAATGGAGGAGGCTTGTAGAGACATTGATCAGGGGTCGTGCCACGCCCGGATACGGCACTTCAGGCGATACTTTCCATGCTGCGTAGCTCAATACAAATTTGCATGTGATGTGGATGAAAGTCTTATGGCCAGACCCACAAAGAAGGCGAGATTTATCAAAAACATTTTTCTCGCACAAATGTTTGTTTTCTTCTACTGCGCTTCTGTTGTTTGAGGAGTGTTAGAACATTTTGAGAAACATCACTTTTTCACATTATTTGTATTGATAGTGTGTTATGTTCAGAATACACATCTATACTTTACACATTTGGATACCTGTGTGTAAGTGTAAGTAGTCTACATGTATGACAAACCTTTATTGCAAACTGCCCTGCCCTGCACACAGAGAAAGCAAAAGTGTTTTTATTCATACTATCAGTGAGTAGTTGGTGCTTCGTGTGCTTATTTAAATTATGGTTTGTGTGTACAGCATTGACACAAAAACATTTTGAAGAGTTTTGCAAAAATGGTTTGCTTTTGCAAGAGATGCATAATGTTTTGCTGGTTTGGTGTAAGGTTTTGTGGTTAGTGTGTAGAGTTTTGCAAAAATAGCCTAGTTTCAAAGGTAGTCTGATAGCCTAAGCAATCAGAAAAAAGCTAATGGTTTGCCGCCACCATGTGTCCATAAGAAGCAAGTGCAGACAACAAAAAGTATGCCTCATCCGCACTGTTTTATAAAAAATGCTGTATTAAAATGTTGTGTTTAAAATCCATTTATTTTGACAGTATACCACGTCATCACATGTCCAACACAATGATGTGTTGCAGTTTGTATGTGTTTTTGTGTATTTAAAACCTACTCTACATTGATTTATATATAGCACTGCACAAAGTTCCTTTTGCACCTTTCTAAATATCTAGCGAGAAAAGGTATACATCAGTAAATGGATGGACTGCATTTATATAGCGCTTTTCTGACCAGTGGCCACTCAAAGCGCTTTACAATTAATTAGTGCCTAAGATTCACCCATTCATACACCGACGGCGGTGTCAGCCATGCAAGGCAACAGCCAGCTCATCGGGAGCAGTTAGGGTTAGGGTGTCTTGCTCAGGGACACCTCGACACTTGGCTAGGAGGAGCCAGGGATCGAACCAGCAACCTTCCGGTTGCCAGACAACCGCTCTACCTCCTGAGCCACTGTCGCCCCCATTTTTTAAACTAAACAACCAAAACGTCCTCTCCCTCCCTACGTTTCTCTGTCATTGAGAGGTATTATTGAAATAGGCGTTCTCATCTCACAACGAAATGCCTGGAATGGGGTGCTTCGACAATATCACACAAGAGGGAATGTTATAGTGTATATCAGCACGGCTCTGATTCGGTCGTAGATAATCACAACCGTGCTGATATACACTATAACAGCACGACCTCGAGTGTGATATTGCTTTTAACAGTTCTTCTATAAACTATTTCTAAAGTAATGGTTGAAACAAGAAACAGATTATGATTTTGTCGTTTATTCGGCTCCACCAACAAATATAGTTCCTTCAGGATTCCATGAACAAAAATGTTGCTAAGCAACATATACACAGTCTTTGGCCTAATGTTATTATTTTCCCCCTCATCCTCCAACGATGACCAATTATAATTTACTTTCGGAAATGTATCAATTTTTGGGGCTGTTAGAAGGCGAATGAATCTAACGTTACTATCATTAATGGTTTTTGCAACAATATGTCATGTGAATGTAAACAGGAGCGGAGGGATACATTACAGGAGAGAGGAGTGATACATTACAGTAATAAGTTCCAGTGCTGTTGTACTTTATATTAGCACTCATGGAATGCCTCTTGTCCAATCAGATTACTCGACCGGAACTAACTGTTGTATAATTGAGCGTACATTGGTGAGAGCGAGGGCGGGACTTCTGAGCATGCTTCGGAGGGAGCGATATCCATTTCAGTTACATGGGTTTAAGAGAGGAAAGAACGATGGAGGGATATCCGGTTTCCATTACATGTTTCGGATATAACTTTGTCAAATTCTTTGTCAAAAAACTCACACAAGAGTTCTTATTCTTCTTGCTCATGGGGCTGTTAACTGACGTACACAACTCATAGGAAACAAGAGAATGGAAATTGCGTTGTGGTAGACCGGACAAGTGGCAAAATGAATGACCTTCTCTCAGCCTAGCCCACTCGTTATGAACTCAAACTCCCTCCCCCTAGTGCCGATTGGTCCGTCGACTTTTTAGGTTTTGAAAGTCGGTTTCAACGGGCGTGAGGCCAGGCTGATCTTCAGCAAGAAACTGAAATGTGAACTGTCGACAGGATGGTCTCACGACACTCTTTAGTGCCTTGCTCGGCCACATCGACCACCATCAGGGGTGGTCCTGGTTAACGACAGTAACAGGAGCGGACTGGAGAGTTCAGAGCGGGACACGATGTTTGCTTGACTTGTTAATCCACTTTGCCATTAAATATTAAACGTGGACAAACTGGATACATGTGACCCTCCAGTAAATAGTCGGGGTCTAAAAACAGAAGTGCTCATTACTAGACCTCAGGGATCAGAACATGCATACACACACACACACCCCACATTCACGCACTACATAAACATCACACCTACACGCATAATACATACACAACCCAAGCACACACTACACACTAAGTAAGAACTAAATACACACACAAAAAACATGCCGTCGCCCACTGCCCAATATGACATCATTAAAAATGAACCATGTAAAAGGATTTCATCTTCAAGCATATAATATCATCCTTGTTTTGCATCCCTGTTTTGAAACTGTGTGTGCGTGCGTGTGTGTGCGTGCATGCATGCATGCATGTGTGTGTGTGTGTGTGCATGCGTGCGTGCGTGCGTGCATGTGTGTGTCCCTCAGTCAACATGCCCGGGATTAACAGATAGCATTCCTGCCATCGCACAGTGAGGTTCAGCTCACAGAAAGATTACCTGCAAGGAGGAGATGGTAGAGGAGGAGGAGATGGTGTTAGAGGTGGAGGAGATGGTAGAGGAGGAGGAGATGGTAGAGGTGGAGGAGATGGTAGAGGAGGAGGAGATGGTGTTAGAGGTGGAGGAGATGGTAGAGTAGGAGGAGATGATGGTAGATGAGGAGGTGTTGAAGGTGGAGGAGGAGATGGTAGAGGAGGTGGTGATGGTGGAGGTGGGGGGGGGGGGGGGGGGGGGAGGGGGTGGAGGGGGAGGAGGAGGGGGAGGGGGGGGAGGAGAAGGTGGAGGAGGAGATGGTAGAGGAGGAGGTGTTGAAGGCAGAGGAAGAGATGGTAGAGGAGGAGGTGTTAAGGGTGGTGGAGGAGATGGTAAAGGGGGAGATGGTAGAGGGGGAGGAGGTGTTAATGGTGGAGGAGGAGATGGTAGAAGAGGAGGAGTTAAAGGGGACATATTGTAGAACTTTATTTATTATTATTTATTATTATACTTTATTATCATTAAAACATCTTCAAAACAATGATTCTGAAATGTACAGGAAAACAATGTGGGTCAATCCATTATCTGTAGTGATATCCAGCCCTGAACTTATCCTCGCCTGAAAACAGCCTGTTTTCAGTGGGCATCCTTTCCAACCACTCTCTCCTTACACAGCGATTTCTGCTTTCTTTCTTTTCTGGAATTGCACAACGAACGTGCTTCTCCTTCTGTTACTGCTTCGTCCCTGACATCTTCGAATCGCTTTGACGCAAATCCACCATTCACATACATCCCGTTTACATCCCGGTTAGTGACTTTGCGGCAAGGCTACAGAGAGACCTGCACGTGGCAGGTTTCAGATTTCAAGTTTCCACCGTCTGTAATATTCCCCAAGGTCAAGAGAAAGTCAGATTTATACAAATAGGTCCCCTTTTAAAGGTGGATGAGTTGATGGTAGAGGAGGTGGAGGCGGTAGGGGAAGTAGAGGAGGTAATGCAGGATAATTGAGGATTAGGAGGAAGCAATATCGATGAGAATCTTCTTCAACTTTGTTTTTCTTCTTCTTCTTCCTTCCTCTCTTTTTTATGTCTATCTTTCCCTCTCTCTCTTCTTCTGGATTCTTGTAAGTACTCAAAAGTGTGTTTGTGGTGTGTGTGTGTGTGAGGCTGTGTGTGTGTGTGTGTGTGTGTGTGTGTGACCCTCTGGTAGGTCAGTAAGATTATCAGAGTTATTATTTGATCTGGGCAACAGAATACCAGATTAATAATAATCTGTAGAAGGGTTCTGTCCCCATCTACATCTCCACGAACACGTACACACAAACACACAGCTAAAACAAGCCCTGGAATTCTCAACATCCTGGAAGCCCTAGAAACACACACACGCGCACACACATGCATGCGTGCACACGCACACACACACACACACATGCATGCGCGCACATACATACACACACACACGCACACACACACACACACACACAGAACTTGGGTACAGTGATGTCGTTACTCAAATTAACAAGTAGATCTCTAAAGGCACATTTGATGCATGCTATTGTTCTTCCACCACCTCCGTATCACCAACAAACTCTCTCAACCGGCCGTGTGTGTGGCCGTGTGTGTGTGTGTGTGTGTGTGTGTGGCCGTGTGTGTGTAAGTAACAGATAGCGAGGGGGAAATAAAAGGTGGTAAAATGGAGATATCACAGCGATAAGCCAGCAGCTGTCACTGGGATGTGAAAGTGATCTCCTGGCTCACACAGGCAGCCCAGACAGCAGCATAGCATCTGTCTGTCTGACTGCTTACTCGCCTGCCTGCCTGCCTGCCTGTCTGTCATTCTGCCTGACTATCATTCTACTACCATTCTGTCTGTCTGCTCTGTGTCTGCTTGTCTGTCTGTCCGCTTGTCTGACTGTCTTTGTGTTTGTCGGTCAGTCTGCTTGTCTGTTAGTGTCTCTTTGCTTGTCTTGTATGTCTTATACATGTTGTCGTTGCGACATTGCAAAGACAAAGAAAAACACGTACATGTGATCACGGTATTATAAGGTGCTCTGTGTTGCCAGGCTGCGGGGCGAGTGGCTGCTACGTCTGGAGGACAGAAACCAACACCTGAAGAGGGTTCATGAGGAGTACAGCCGCAAGTCCAAGAGGTCCCAGCCCGAGGAGGAACAGACGTAGGGAACACTTCTACTCCGCCTCTACTCCCTCCTTAAGGAATACACTGATGGCTGATAAAACATATTTAATGCAATGTAACTTTTGGCCTACGATCTCCAGTGTTTCCTTTGTGTGGTTTACTATGTAGAGCAAGGCACCATGGTGTTTGGAGGTTCCAATCCATGTGTACGGGGATGCAGGGTTAGGAGTTCTATTGTCTGTGTAGTTGAATGGGTGTAATGCGTACTGTGGGGTTATGGGGTTTGTTTAATCCATAGGATTCCGACTAATCAGTAGTAATTTAATCAGAACCTTTTTCTGTCTGTTTGAAGAATAAATGCCCTGTTTTCGTCTGTGGTTTATTGTTTTTTTAATCTGTTTACTACTGGTAATATGCACACAAATGAAACCACTTAGTTAACTTGTGTGTCGTAGTCGGTTAAATAGTAGCATAGGCCTTCACACCCTCGACTTTGCAAGACTGGTTGCCCTTGCACAGGACACACACACACACACACGACTCTTCTCCTACAATGTCAACAGAGTCCTGTATCCATTCTGACCTAACCTGTCGCTCCTGTCAGTGAGCCAGTCCCTCCCGTCTCCAGAGAGCACCCCGACATTTCCAGCAGCAGTACAGACTTGTTTGTCCTCAGCATTCCAATGTGGTCATCTCTCCTTCGCCCACCAGAGGACTCTTAAAAAAACGACAGCTGAAAACATCCACGCCATGGGGGGCGTATTTATAATGAAGTCATTTGTATTTTGTAGGCTGTGTGTGCTGCAGCAGGAGTGCCGCCGGACATTCGATAGTTAGTTCCTAAATGCAGTACTAGGCCCACCACACCTCTCCACGCTGAGTCAATTGAAGTTTGACCAATCTCTTACATTCCTGCGTGTAGTTGCTCCAGGCGACCACTAGGCGTCGCTGTGCTGCTCATATAGAGGCGCTGCAGTTGGGGCAGAAGGTTTAACGTTGGAGTTGACAGTATGTTATTGTAGATGTGTAGGTAGAATTAGGTTCATGGTATTCAAACGAGAAAAGCTGTCGCATTATGTTGGAATGAGATTGTTATGAATCTACTTGCAGGGAAAGTCATTGAACTCATGTGTATGTGCACATCGCCTGAAAAGCAAAGCACAAGCTCTGTGAGATTGTGGTGAAGTACAAAGAGATGTAGATACTATATCTCTATATGTATAAATGGTTAGTTCACTTGGAAGACTACACAACACAGAGCTGGCAGAGGTCAGGAAAACAAACAGGGAGAACTGGATGTGGAAGCAGTCTGCTACCGCAGTGACCCATACCTGGAATAAAAAGTGACTATTCAAGAGAAGTTAGTAAGTTAGCACAAATAAATGTTTTAAGCGATACTCTCATGTTGCCTGTTCCAAACTCAATATAGCGGGTTCCAAATTCAAACATGATGAAAGGCCAAGTAAGAAGATGGGTTTGTTTTTCAGCCTTCATAATGAGCATAACATAAGAGTAATATGTATTTAAAGAACAGATTGTGAACACACCACAGAGGGGCAGCTTTGGCCTGTTAGTTTAGTTTAGGCAGGATTACCCAATACAAACTGGTGGTGATCCAGGTGCAGTGTTTACAGTGGCAACACTGACAGAGGAAGTTGTCTTATCAGCATTTCATAGGTTATCCCTTAACCAAAAACACACAATATATGAAAGGACTCCTTTTAGATCTCATCAAGTAGTAAAAACCAGGAAGGAAAATGTAAAAAAAATAAAAGCAGAATCCAATATTGAATAACCTTTTTATTCAAACTTTCCACATTCGCAGGAATGAAAAAAATAATTAGGTTAAACAGCTTTGATGTGTTCCAACACTGACACTAATACCAATTCAGGAAATAGAAAATCCTCTTTGAACAAAAATGTTAAAAAAAGGAAAATAAAAAATGACTTAATTTGTCAGCAACTCCCAACCAGTCCTATAAAGTGTCAATGCTGCTGACAAATGCAGTTTGAATACAACTTCCACAATGTCTACTACTACCACAACTACTTCTTCTTCTTCTTGTTCTTCTTGCCTCCATCGGCCTGCTGGGAGTTAGAGTCTCCTCCTCCACTCTTTTGTGTGCGAGTCTTCAACTTAGGAATCATCTCTGCGACGTAAAACATGACGTCCTTACCTGGAGAGACACACATACACACGGGGTCATATCAGCTTCGTTACACCTCACAGCACATGTTTACCAAGAGACACATACATATACACACAGTAAACGTACGAGAGGTGAACTTGTCCTGACAAAGGCTGCCGTCTTCCTGTTTCAGTTGGACTCTGACACGACCTCTGAACTGTACATCTCTGTTCCACTCCCTGGGGTGCATGTGGCTCTGTGTACGTACACACACACACACACACACACACACACAAGTGTAAACAGTGGAGAAAAGCATGTCTACATGTTGCCGTTGTAGCACAATATTGCATTTGGAAATAAAGAACCCGGGTCTGGAGCACATCCACTGACAACACATTTGACATTGCACTATTTATGACTATTGTTAAAGCCAATCAGGTAACCATGACTACAGCTCAAATCTGAGGCTGGAGAGTTTGCCCGAGTATCTGGGGTCCACTCATGTCAAACCCCAGATATGAGTTTGGATAGAAAACCAGAGGGCCCACCGTTTAAAGCAGGCGAACCCACGCTAATGGGAAAGCGGCACATACGAGTACGACCACCCAGTAACGTTGTGGGTCACGAATGGGGATAGTGTACTAGCACTAGAGTATTCACTGAATATTGTATAGTACATTTCATATTTAATTACTTTACCTCCATATAAACATTGAGCCCAGCAGCACTCAGGACATCTTTAATCTCAGAACAG
Source organism: Melanonus zugmayeri (assembly GCA_900302345.1). Taxonomy (NCBI): domain Eukaryota; kingdom Metazoa; phylum Chordata; class Actinopteri; order Gadiformes; family Melanonidae; genus Melanonus; species Melanonus zugmayeri. The sequence continues at coordinate 9,243 of OMKN01078934.1, forward strand.
GAAGGATTTTCCACTGCCTGCAAATACAATATAAAAAGAAATGTTTTGTTGTAATTAAATGCAGCCTAAATGCACACTGTAAAATAAACATTACCGTAGCAAACTCACTGCTACCGGCCATTAAAAGTGGATGGTTCAGGGCTCCTCCGGAGGACAGGACACGGGTAGATGTTGAAACCGTTTTATTGAAAGGTTGAACAAAGGGTTGGTTGCCAGAGCAAGGTGGTAGCTTGCTGACATGTTAGCCACTCTGTCCTGAGTGCGTGTGGTGATGCTGGTTTAACCATTGCTCAATGCACCACAGGTGTGCAGCCTCACCCAGCCCCAGAGTCACTCAGGCCAGATGAGGCTGGTTAAACCAGCCACACACACACACTCCACAATTACAATCATTCCATTACAATCAAGTCCAGCTCGGTGATGGTGACCTCACCTTCTCTGCCGAGATCCGTCGCCCTTCTGCCAGCGTCTTCTTACTGTTCAGGTAAACTGGATACACGCATATGAACCTGCAATCACAACGCAATGAGCATCGCACAGGAAACCCTGACAAGCGAATTAACAAATAACACAACAGGCTACTGTGATTGTCTTGTCAGGAGTGAAAGCACATTCAACTAAAACAAGCCACACAGTTCATGCGGGGAGAGAGATGCAACAGTGTTAATACATTTTTAGAGCGCTTTTCACAGTGCTCAAAGACCCTTTACAATACGAAAAACAAAACAATTAACTGTTATAGGTCAAAAACGAGTGAAAAGGTGGGTTTTGAGGGTGTTATGAGATTGTGAGATGATGCGATCAGAACAGTAGACCACATCAGGACAGTCCCTGCACAGCTGGCTTTTAATTGCGTCCCATTTAATACCTCATTTCTTTTTTGGCATACTGGGATAACTAGTCTTACTATGCTATAGGATAAGTTAAATGTCTACATCAACCACCGCTTTATGCACATTAATTCAACTGGGCCATATGTTCACATAACCTAAATACCGTTAATTCACATCTCGCCCATCGATGATGCTTCAGTTTGTGATTATAATCAGGAACACTTTTTCAAAACAGTTGTTTGTCACAGTTAGTCACACGTAATCCTTACCTGGTGGAGGCTACATAGCTAGCATGCTAACCAACATGTTAGTTTAGCTGTCCAAATTGAGCTAGAGATTCTATTTTTGCCTACCTCTCTTTATCTGCTGGATTTGTAGTTAGATACGCCATATTTCCCCGGCCAGACTCTTTATGACCACATGTATCAGCTAATCCAAATAAGATATTGTGGCAGCAATTTGTGAACCACGCAGACGTATGACTTCACGCGAGAGTACGACTTCTCGCGAGCTCCGCTCGACGGACGACGGCGCTCGATTTAAAGCACCGCGTACACCGGATGGATGCGTCCCACTTGTGCAGGACCTTAAGTACAGTACATACATGGGTACAGTTAATAACATTTATACTGTGGTCTGGGTGAATACTCGACTCTGATTGGCTGCAGCGTGTCCATTAACTCCTGTTATACCGTGGTCTGGGTGAATACTCGATTCTGATTGCAGGGTGTCCATTAATGAGTAGTACACACCGTTTACCGTCGAAGGTGACTGGTGTTTTAAGTACCATGTATGAAAAGTCGGAAGCATACACTAGTTTAATGTGTTTTAACTCACTGTATTACTATAATGACTCGATGACTTCTACTACGTAATGGAGGACACAAAAAAGACAGTTGACCCACCAGTTACCGCTCATGGAGCTGTGTTGTACATCTAGATTGACGGTCACGTTTTAACCCCAATTTTTAACAATTTTAGTACAAAAGTACGGGCCACTAATAGGCTGTATACAATTAATGAATTAACATACTGTCTACCATCGAAGGTGACTGTACCATATGTGAAAAGTCGGAAGCACACACCAACTTAATGTTGTTTTAACTCATTTTATTACAACAATGACTTCTACTTTACATATGAACTTCATATTTAACAGTGGAGAAAAGATGACCACACACACACACACACACACACACACACACACACACACACACAGTAAAGTGTCGCTTCACATATGAACTTCATATTTAACAGTGGAGAAAAGATGACCACACACACACACAGTAAAGTGTCGCTTCACATATGAACTTCATATTTATGTGGAGAAAAGATTACACACACACACTCAATGTGGGGACCCCAGGCTCAGTCAGGGGCGGCGCTTCCTCCGGGACAATAAGCGCTAAGTGCCCGGATGTTGTTGCAGCTAGCTCCTTTAGCCCGTCGGCTAGCCGTGTGACGCCGCTACATTCTCCCGGACGCTCTGCCGCATCGGGGAATTTCGATACATTCGACCCCCCGTGTGTGTGCTTTACTCGCTTATTTCTGTACAGTAGCACCGATCGCGTACGCATTTATAATGATTATAGGTTAACCGATCGGGTCTCCATAGTTTGATCTCGCTGTGTTTTGTAACCGGTTTGGCGGGACTAGATCGGGGCTAACAATACGGTGAGCTAAAGGCTAAGCGGCCTCAGCGCTAGTAGACGGAAGGGGTGCTAACACAAGCTAGCTTAGCTTAACCCACCCGCGGCTGTCATGGAAGACAAATCTTTCACGAAAGAATTAGACCAATGGATCGAGCAGCTAAACGAGTGTAAACAGCTATCGGAAAACCAAGTTAGAACACTCTGCGAAAAGGTGAGTACCGTTTTTAAACCGAAGGGCTCGTTTTCTTTTAGTTAAAAAAATACCCCCTTGTATAACTACGGCCTAGATTGCGAAACCGGATCCGACTAATTTCTGGACGCCATGTCTAAGGCGGCTACCGCATCTA
>OMKN01078937.1:0-12392 GCA_900302345.1 Melanonus zugmayeri
GGCTGTATTGTTTATGCTTTTAGATAAAAGATATATCTATTATTATTCAATTTGAGTTTTGAAGTGGTGGAGGAGGTGGTGGTGGTAGTGGTGGTGGAGGAGGTGGTGGTGGTGGGGGAGGTGGAGGTTGTGGTGGAGGTGGTGGTGGTGGAGGAGGTGTCAGTGGATGGGTAGGTGGCGGTGAAGGTGGTGGTGGTGGTGAAGGTGGTAGTGGTGGTGGTGGTGGTGAGGATGTGGGGGGGGCTAATATGAGCAGAATACAGGAATACTTAAACCATCCCATGCTTATTCTTATTTTTAATTTTCGCCCAGCCTGTTAACAGTGAGCTGGAGATTATAATGCAATTAGCCCCGTCTGTGAGGTCCCCCAGAGGACTTTGCTGAAGAGGAACCGGTGTTGTTTAGACATGCTGTGCAGCAGCAGCCCACTGCGCTTCCTGTGGGATCCCACACATTACATTCGGCCCCAGAGTCCCACTCCCCTGAGACCGGAGTGGGAATCAAGGTGAAAATGGTCACTTGAAATGTTTGGAAGAAAACAAATAAATAAATAGAAAACACCAGTACCAGTTTCTCAAGAAGCACTACTCCGTGATAATGAATAATCTATTAATTGATTACAGATAACAGCCACTAGCTTAATTTGCATAAGTTAACTGCTGACCGATTGTTAAGAGCCAATTAAGAGAAAATCATGAACAGTGCTTATATACCCGGTGCCAATCATATATCCATTAAAAAATTTACTTATGATGATACTGTTGATGATGAATGCGCTTGACTATCAGAACATGGATCTACTGTCACAATGACAGATTCCTATAATTATCCCATCCTTTCATGCTCTATGCACAATGCATCAAACCATCCATCTGAGATTTCCATACAACTAACTACCATCCATTAAAAAAAGCAAGGGGATGCCTACGAGTGCAGGGTTGCATGGGTTCCCTGTAGAAAGTAACAGTAAAGGATTTTTTATGTAGAACAATGACTGGTTCAATTCCTTTTTCGACACGGCCTTTCCTTGTTGTGAAACATCTCATCTGGAGATACCTAATGTGAACAAAAGACGGACTGCTGTCAGGCTTCGGTCCCTCAGGTGGCAAGCGACATGTCCGTCACAGAAGGTGTTGTGTGCATGTGCTCTGGAAAATGACTGCACTTTGCAGGCTAAATTGATGGATCAAAAAGAAGCCACTCCGTAGAGACTTGGACTGGAGGAGCAAAGGGGACTAAGAGAGTACTTTAACCTGCTTTCTATGATGTCACATATATGAAGACACAATTTTGATGAGGGAATTGAGATTAGTAGCCAACACTACAACCATGAATATTATGGGGGTGATTATGCAGAGATAATAATGTCAGCTCATATGTAAAAATTAGAATAATTGCATTAGTAGGACTAGGACCTAAGCCTATGCACTAATCCTGATCTCCTCGTGTGATTGCTTTAATGCTTATGAATATTCACTAGAATCACAATTTATCATTAACACACCTGTCCAGCATTCCAGGGTGGTATAACCAGTATATTATAATGCATCTTTATTCCATCAATACACATTTCCTTGTGTATTTATTGTGTTCCAGTAGTGGGGCAGTAGCTAGCCTACTTAATTCAGGTCCAACCTGACCATAAATAAGCTACAGTTGCAGTCAATGTAACATCATTGTTTAGCCCATTTTAAAGCGCAGTGCTTATGAAGACAACAGGAGACTTAAAGGCAAAGGAGTGGAGGCTATTCGTATAGTAAGTAGTACACAAGAAAGCATACTTGTTGTGTTGTACTTCACCCCATTGATGTATTCGGGGCATGGTCTTTCTACAACCCGCCCGGCGCTGCTCCGCGGCCAGCAGGTCCCAATCTCGTCAGTTGTGGCATTACAATACGAACCTTTCAGACAGTCAAAAGAAAAAGAAAACGACGCTTAGACAGCAGGAAGGAACAACACACGAATCCCTGACACAATGACCTCGACATACACAATTAGACAATGACCACAGCTTACCGTCTATATTCAACAATGAAAATGAAATGTTTTCGTAAAAAGTGTCATGGAAAGCGTCCATTAAACTACAGTTAAGGTCGCCGAACTCCCCCAAAATGATTTGATAAATCGTAGCATCCATAGCGATAATGGCTGTCCCGAAACGTCTCGCTGAAAGTAGCGTAAGTCCGGGAGAGGGGGGTGTTCTGGTGGGGACTCCCACGCGCTGCACTGTCCGACAGGCGAGTAGAGCGCGCGCCCGTTTCGAACTGCTTTGACCTCGTCCAATCAGGCACTAACGCACGCGCTCCGGCACACTCGCCGCGGACGCGCCGAGCCCTAATCTAGTCAGGAATCAATTGAAACTATCTTCCCCCCCCGTTCTTTCACAAAAGACGAACGCGTAAAACAGGACGTCTGGTGGGGAGGCTGCTGGCAGTGCGTCAGCGAGGATACATCACAAGATCATAGCAAGTGTGTAAACCTTCCAATCGAAAAATCACGGGGTGCTCTTGTAATCTGATAGTACGATTACCTATAGACATGTCATGTCACATGTTTGTTTTTTTACTTTTGTGACACACACACACACACACAAAGAAGCGTTGTTATGGATTTATAAAAGCAAGTATAGTTGGATCTGGCACACCAACCTCTTCAGGTCGATCACGCCACAGTAGATGTGTAGCAGGGTGTGTAAGAGATGTGTAATAGAGTATGAAGTCATATATAACTGTTATATATGACTGTTGTGTTGAGGCAGCCTGCTGTGTTAAATGAATGCTATTAGCCAATTCTGAGGCCAGATGACATTAAAAAATGTGCCTACGCATACAGAAAGCCTATAAAACATAATAGTGTATGATTAAACCTGCAGCCGTAAGTTGTGGTTGTGTTGACATGATACGTTAAAACAAATAACAATTGCCATACTGTGTCTTCACCAGACAATCCTTTACCAACTGTGGTACTGATATGATGCTAATAACTATACTCTGATCACAAACTGTTGATCCCATCCCCCCTGATGTTAGATTGAGTATTATGAGGTCATGATTACATGTGGCATCCAACATGGGGGACCTTTTAAAAGTTAATTAGGAGCACTTGGCGCCTTGGTCGTACTGGCTGGTCTGTATGTGTTTTTCCGTTCCAGTCCACTGACATGCCAACCATACCACTTCAAATCTGTGAAACCACTCACCCCTTTTAATCCCCTTTTATATTTTTTAGCTCTTCAGCATGCATTGCAGCTCTGCAGAGAAAATCGCCACATAGTTGTAGCAGCAAAGAGTAAGCCTAGAACTTGGAGCTGTGATGCAAGTGGCACACTAAAACCTATTACCAATAGGCTTTTTTTCAGATTATCATCAAAACATACACTGCGCCTCATCACTCATGGTGTCAGAGCTGTTCATTTACTCATTCGGTGAGAGGACATCTTCTTCTTCTTCTTTTCTTCTTTTCTTTTCTTTGTACAGTTGACTGTGTATGGGCATTGAGACCGCGCCTACTTAACTCAACCCAGTCCAGCCTTGCAGTAGCCCTTTTTACACAGAGATCCCGCAATATTGCCGTAAAGAAGATCCAGCAATATGCCGGCTTTTACAAAGAACCAAAAAGGCCGGCATAATGCCTCAACTGTGGGTGCTTTTACACAGCATGCAGGCTTTCCAGAATCAGAGGCGTGACGTGTGAGGCAACAGCGCTGGCCGCGTCGGCGTGCGTCTAGTGTGACGTATTACATGCGCGTCGGGCAGCAGCTTTCTAAACAATAATGGCGGGTGAACTGAGTGTTGAGGTGCTTTTTCTAGCCGTGCACATTTTAAACACTCTTCAAACGCAAGCAAAGTTGCTGTGCATCGTATACAGCATGTTGATGCGTACAATGGCGGATTCGTGCGAGCTAGTGTTCCTCTTCATTGCATAGCAGGCACCCTAATGATTTGAAAATAATGGGATATTATTTGTGTGTGCTTATACTGTATTAGCAGATGGGTGGAGGTTGTGGCCTTGTCGGAAGCCATTGAAGACAGAAGTCGGCCTTGATTTTGAGTTACAAGCAGATCATTTTTGAATGCTTTTTATTTTCAGCTTTTGAAAGGTGAAAAAAACAAAACACAATTTCATCTCTGGCCCTTGACAAAGATGAAGAAACAGCAGGCCAGAGGATTACATAATGTGCTGACTCTTGTGTCAGAGGATCATTATGGTGTGGATTAGAACAATACCATCAGGAGATGAAGTTTATGAACCTGTAGGCAGAGCAGGTGTTACCTGCTGACATGTCAGAGCTCTTCCCTGAGTGTGTGCGGTGATGGCTGGTTTAACCTGTGTGCCTTGATTACTCAATGCACCACAGGTGTGCAGCCTCATCTCAGCCTCTAATCAGCCTGACTCGGTGAGGCTGCTTAAACCAGCCACCAACCACACACACTCCACATACCCCCAACGCCAAACCTATATGTACCTGGAGGTAATGAGCAGTAGTGAATTAAAGCTCAATGTAACCTGACAGTCAGGCATCAACTTGTGCTGTTCTGGATTTATGTCTTCTGATGCAGGGCTTCGACTTGACAGCATGTCACAGCGATATAAATATAGAGGTGAGATTATACACTCCGTGGATGCAGTGTTTTAATCGAATGCGGTTCTGACTTGGCTCTGTGTCCAAATAATAACAGTAATTAATGCAATAAAAGAATTGTAATGCAAGCCAGTGTGGACGTTTGAGTCCTGAAGTGATCGCTGCTGCTTTCAACAGCTGCTGTCAGTTAACATGAACAATGTTATCGTGAAGACAGCTGAATAAAATATGTCCCACAATGGCAGTGAGTTTCAACCTCGGGGGGTGAATTAATCATAGTGGACCCAGCAGTTCAACAACCTGTCCTGTTCAGTCAGTGCCAAGAAAATTCACCCGGGTCATGTTAGTTTTGTGTTGACGGCTTTGGACTTCTAGCAAGTTTCTGAGTGTGAGTCAGTTTTGCCAGATTGAGGCAATCAGGCAGTCGGTGATGGCAATTCTTTTGTATAATTTATATTAACGAGCAGCCTTTTTTTTTTTTTACAAATGCCCTCGACAGGAGGCGACCCATATGCCTTATTCACCTAGCGGGCATCTTGAACCAAGATGGCCACTAGGTGAATTAGGCTCATTACAGAGTGATGAGAATAGGAGCAAACAGCAGCTGTTCTGCTCAGTGGTTACACACAAGACCTTGAAGGCTGTGCACAAAAGTTGTTTTAAAGGTGCTGTCAGCTGCATGAGACCACGTCTCATTTCCTGTCTATATCTGAGCTCCCCGGGTGGTAGGTTGGGAACCAGAGCAGGAAGACAGCAGAGTCACGTGAGATTAATAATGTAAGTAAATGTGTGTTGTTTTCTGTCAGCATCTTCTGTGCGAAGAAGTCCTGAGACTTTATATTCCATGGCTCTCTCTCTCACGCGCTGTTATACTAAACGCCCCATATCATCGTCGGTACACCCCCCCACTGTATGACAAAATGGAGGGTGAAATTAGCCATTCTCCAGGTATCTGCCTGGTATTATTGATTTATAATAATAATAATAATGGATGACATTTATATAGCACACTTTCATTACAAAGTAATCCCAAGGTGCTTTACAGTGGGACATAAGAAAATAACAGCATACATCAAGTAACATAGAACACAAAGAAATGTAGACAGCTAACTAACTAAAAGCACAGACTAAAAGCAGCAGGGACCTAGTGATAGGCTGAGTGGAACAGGTGGGTCTTCAGACTCAATTTAAAAGCAGCCAGTGTGTCTGAGGCGCGGATAGTTTCTGGAAGCTGGTTCCACAGGCGTGGCCCCAGTGTGGCGAAGGCTCGATCACCCATTGTAGACAGCCTTGTGCATGGGATGTCAAGTAGGTTGAGGCTGTTAGATCTGAGTGACCGGGATGAAGATGTTGGGGAGATGAGGTCTTGGAGGTAGGTTGGACCAGTATGATTTGTGGCGTTGAACACCAGGAGAAGGAGCTTGAAGGTGATTCGCTGGTTGATGGGGAGCCAGTGGAGGGAGTGAAGGATGGGGGTGATGTGCTCTGACTTCCGAGTTCTAGTGAGAACCCGGGCGGCGCTGTTCTGCACATATTGCAACCTCTGGGTGGTTTTCGCATGAAGACCGGCAAGTAGGGAGTTGCAGTAGTCAATACGGGAGATGATAAATGCATGGACCAGTTTTTTAGCATCGGATTGGGAAAGTGAGGATCTTAGCTTAGAGATGTTCCTCAGATGATAGAAGGAGGTTTTGCAGACAGCTTTGACGTGTGAGTCGAATGATGGTCCAGTTTGACGCCCAGGCTGGTGACCAGTGAGGAGAGGGGAATGGAGTGGCCAACAATCGTGATGTGGGTAATACCAGCCAGTTAGAGTAATGAGACTGGAGATGGCCGTGTGTGCGCGCGTGCGTGCATGTGTGTGTGAAGCATGTGTACATGCACGTGTGTGAATGTGTGTATGCTTGTGTGAGTGTGTACTTGTGTTTAAATGCACATGTGTGTGTGTGTGTGTGTGCATGTGAGAGTGTGTGTGTTAGGGCTGCCACTAACGATTATTTTTCTATCGGTTAATCTATCGATTATTTTATCGGTTAATCTAAATGATTCATTTTCGTCCAAAAACGCATACAATTCATTCAAATGGCTTTGACTTCCCTACAAAGACATATGCTTAACATAATGGCGGAAATAAAATAATTATATGAGGTATACAGTACATCCCTAAACATTTTAATCAACATTAATTAATTTAAAAGTCTAAGGTAGCAAATGAGTGATTATGACTTTAATAATGAGCGTATTTAGCAGCCACAATGGAAAAAGCTCTCCCTTCTAATAATAACGCGTTAGTGATTTGTTTCATAAACATGAATAGACATTTATTAAAGGGGCCGATCACGCAGAACTGAGTCTTATCTTCCGTTGCCAGGACACTCTGCGCCCGAAGATGAAATATTTAAACTTTTATGCGTGCTCAAAAAACATGAGGTGCGTCAAAAGAAAGCAGCTCAGCACATGCGCGCTGTACCATAGGAAAACAATGGCAAAGTGGGCAGCGTGTTTTAAAAAATGTTCTGTGTGATGGGCCCACTGTGTTTCTGCATTTTCTGGCGGTCCACCTTCCAGAATAGCAGGTGTTCTTGCACGGTGATAGTGCTGCTATGAAATGCCAGACATTCTGCAGAGTGAACAAACGGCCGTTTTATTGTCTGCTATTTTAAAAGTATTCCCATACTTTTGAAGCTCTCGGTCTGGGGAAACATTTACACGCAAACTCTTTGCAGATAGCAGATAAACTATTTGGTAGCCACAATGTTTTAAAAAAATCTGTAGGCCTAGGTGTTGACAGGAGCCGACCAACAGAGTACCTGGCAGCAGACAAAATGGCAGACCTCCGCAAGCGGCACCTCCACAGTTGACAGTAAATCACGTGACCTCAGCGATGGAAGTTGGTCATCTTTGTGTCAAGTCTTTGTGTCTTTGTGACAAGTCTTTAAAAAGTCGGCAATTATTTAAAATGTTTTATGGGTTTAAATAAAATGTATTTATTAAGCAATTTCTTAGAAACAATGTCCAGTAACATGGATTGATGCGTTGTTTCAGATGTCTGTGAATACAAGTCTTTATTCCTACATGGAGAGGACTCTTACATGAGAATCATGCAGTGGTAGAGAAGTCTCTCTGGAAAGAGGATCTTAAAACTTTATTTTACACAGTGCGACAAACAAGCCTAACAGCATGAGTAGGTGTTGCAAGATAACCTTTCTCATCAGCATAGGATCTGTATAACAATGTTTCTTCTTTTGTGTGGGAGTGAGCACACCATGTAAATCTGAAATAAGCACTTGTTGACCTGCACCGTTCACCCAAAGGTCTTCAGTAATTTTCCTTTGCTCCAACACAGATACTTTTCACAGCATATAACAAGTTTAGCACTCGCACGTCCCTAAACTCTTCATCCTTCATCGTGACAATAGGTCATAAGGCACACTTACTTCTAAATGTCACAATCGTGATGAAATGCAATATTTTTCCCACACTTCCCAGCCCATCACATCTTCCGAGCGCTCCCCTCTGGAAGGAGGGTCTGGATTGTAAAGACTCGAACCACCTGCCACAAGAATAGCTACTTCCCACATCCAATAAAGCTCCTAAATGGTTAATCACCACTTCACTGCACCTTCCCCCCTTCCCACTCCCATAATTACCACACATCACCAACTCACTGTTATCTATTTATTCATTATTTTATTTTTTTAAAAGCTGTCTCCCTCTGGCCATGGTGACCCCTGCCCGGTACCGGGTTTGTCCATGGGCCTCCAGATTTTTATGGTAATCTGAAAAACAGTTAACAAATGATCCAATCATTCCGTTTTTCCAGAGGGGCAACAGATTGACCACACTAACCTCCCATTTCACAATTACACTATTACTTATCTACTAATAATATATATGGCGGTTGACAAAGCTCTCACCGGACACCAAATTATATGTCCAACACACTTGTCAGCTATGAGCCAGTCAGGTCTCTCAGGTCCTCTGGCACCGGCCTTTTACACACTCCAAGAGTTAATTCTAAAGCTGGCAAAGCAGCCGTCTGTTTTTATGCTCCCATGCATTGGAACAGCTTCCCAGTCATTATGGGATATGCCCCCACATTCTGTCTTTTAAAAGCAGGCTTTTTAGTTGGTATAGCAAATTCCTAAGCCCCCCATAGACAACTTTGTGGCGAGGCAATGTAACGTGATTCAAACAGTTTGTACTCAACAGTACAGTATCCACAACCTCATTTAAACTGAGGATTCATTTACACCTAAATATTTAAAAAAGTGCTTACATGACCTGCAACAACGAGACAAATTTTCAAATGTATTTCCTCCATATCGGTATACCTACGCTCGTTGGATTCTTCAATATATTAAAGCTTGATAGACAACATTGAATAAAACCATAGAAAGCCAGATAACTTTTTGAAAGATCCTTAATAAACTGTATCTTACCGCTGTAAAGTCTTCTCCCCTTTTCTGCCACAAGTGGAGTATGCACATAAACACACAAAAACGACATGAAGAACAACCGCTGCTGAGGTCACGTGATTTACTGTCAACTGCGGAGGTGCCTCTTGCGTAAGTCCGCCATCTTGTCTGCAGTCAGGTCCCTCTCGACCAATGATGGGAGCCAAAAGTGACTGATGTGAACGCAGCAATTACGTAGTGATATAATAACACATTTATTATAACAAATTTAATTGAACAAATTGCATTTTAGAAATAAAAATGAAATAATAATAAATGAAATACAAATAAAAAACATGCATTGATTAAAAATATTGACGTCAATGCATTTTTAGTGTCAAAATCATTGATGACGTTGACGAATCACGGCAGCCCTATTGTGTGTGTGTGTGTGTGTGTGTGTGTGAGAAAGCATGTGTACATGCACATGTTTGTATGTGTGTATTTGTGGTTAAATGCACGTGTTTGTGTGTGTGTGTGTGAGAGAGTGTGAGTGAGTGAGTGCGTGCGTGCGTGCACACATGCATGTAGATGACGTCATCTTCCACAAACAAAATGCATTATCTCTCGTGTGTCTTTGTGTGCAAACATTCATTCCATGGATCAGAATAATAAGAAAGTGTTCGTTAATCACGTTGCAAATGGGGGTGAAACAGTATCCATGGTATCCCGTCCCGAGGGTCTCACCTTGATACTGGGCGCTGAAACCCCTCAACTTGTGGTTCCCGTCGGAGGTGAAATGCAGCCGGAGCCAGTTCTTACTGCTGATGATAGGAGAGGGAAGGTTCGGACCCGTGAACCTGCAGACACACAGACGGCACCGTTTTAGAAGAAGCTCACCTTAGACACATACTCGTGTGATGTTTGTTAAGACAAAATGTACACAAAATATAGCCCTATTTACAGCGACACACATCAAGTGTACATTGCAGTTGTAATAGCAATTCAAATAAAAAATACAAATTCATCCGTCCATCAAATAGTGCCCAATGGGTGCCACTGCGCAACGACTTTCAACTAAGCGGCCCACTAATAAAAGCCGGCGGAGGGATATGCCTGTGCGGGCGTTTCGCAGAGGAAGGACATTCCTTTTATGGGCGCCACCATGCCACCGTGAATTATACTTTACAAACACTTAAAGTGCCTGCTGATCTGTATGCTAATGAGGGCCATTGCTTACCAGGCACTTCCTGAGCTGGTAAAGCCCAAGCCAAAGTCATTTAGGGACATATAATCTTTTATCTCCGGGAACTAACAGAAGCGCAGAACTGGCACGACGCGAGATGTGCACAAACGCGTGCACGCTAGGCACACAATGCCTGCGTACACAAACACATACACACAGACACAAACGCGCACTCCTCCACACTTGTGTGCGTGTGCGTGCTCTTTCCAATCTCCCACCTGTAAATTAGATTTCCTCGACTGTGTCCGCCTCACCTCCCCCTCCTTACCCATCCCCCGTCCCACTCCTCAGAGGAGAAGTGCATTAGGGGCTGGATTTCCACCCAGCACTCATTAAAACTGGCAGAAACAACACCAGGCCAAGGGGAGGGGAAAAACACAGCAAAAAAGGGAGGTGGACAGCTGCTGAAACTCATAAGGCAATAAATAAAATGAAGTACGAAAAACTGGGGTAATAAGAAAAAAAAAAGAGGGATCAGATCCTGGGACTAAATATGCAGGTGAATTGGACAAAAAAAGGAAAGGAGGGAAGGGTGTGAAGTGAAAAGGCGGTGGGCTCAGAGGAGGGCGTTCTGGCGTGTGATGTGATGTCTGGAACTGGAAGCCTGCAGACTGGCCCCGCGGTGCTTCTGTGAGATTAGCTACATGAAGCGTCCCGGTTTCTGGGTTCTGGGGGCCAGGGATACGGTGTTATGAGATTGATGAGCCAACATGGTTTGTGCAACAGGAGCTCTGCTAGCCCTATGCCTTTCACAGGGATAGCACAAGTAATCACTTGAGTTGAGAACATTGCCGAGACTTGCTGGGATGCAAAAATATAAACCAAAATGGGTGAAAGTGGGGGGGATGTAGGTACAAAATAAAATGAAATATAACAAAATGGAAATGCCCTGCAAAGTAATATTGAGAAAATGGAGGTACAAAAACAGCACAAGACAATTTTTCTAAATGTCACTGAAATGCTTTGTGCAGCCACCCCTTGGAGCAGCAGAGGAAATGAGAGTCACATGCTGTTCCAGGGTGAGAAATTAATTCCAACCTTCTTCCGGACCTCCGTTCTCCCATTTGTAAATTTCCTACGGCCCGTTTGCCTCCCTGGCAAACACTGACCTGTAGTCTGGCCCTGCCTACCCCGTGTGTGTGTTTGATGTGGTTAGTGCTGGGAGAAAAAAATGACAACAAATCTGAATTGACCTAAAACATGTCGGCTGACATATGTCCATGTTTGTTGATCACGCCGAGTGTGCTAGTTTCGGGAGCTAGCTCGTGTCAATACCAGCAGTCAACGTGGGACATAATGGTGGTTAGAATGCACCGTCGGAAGCCGAGACGTCCCCCCACACATTAGGAGCATTCGCAAGATTGATGCGCGCAGATCATTTAGCCTGCAGGGAATTCGGGGGAATTTCCCTGCTTATTAAAAAGCTATCAAGGGGATTCTCTCTGCCATGTGTTACTTCTTTATCTCTGCCCTCCAACACACCAACCATATGTCTAGGCTAGGTTGCACAGTGCATGCTCATGCTGTATACGGTGTATGCCAGTGTTTCTCAATGTGGGAGGCGCGCTTCCCTTGGGAGGCACTGGGGTACCGCAGGGAGATGGGATGGAAGGGATCATTTAACGTATTTTAGTGAGGGGAAAAGCTCAATTGCACACTGTATCAAAGCAAAGCACAGGCGGACCCGACCATTAGAAATGTGTTGTACGCGAGCTGTAAATGAATGACTGCCCGCGCGCATGCAAACGAAGCGCCAAACTTTATAATCGCCGTGCGTGAACTACGTGAGCCGCGCGAACCAAAAACGAGGTGATCACGGCCCTCCCCCCCACGGTTCATGCTGCAATTTGACACATGTCGCGCACCTCTGAAATGGTGAAGCTCTGCAAGAAGAGTGTGCGAACTGAGTGTCCAGAATGTTAGGTTCAAAACGACAACTATAAATGCCATGTCCGTGCACAAACTGCGCATCACGGCGACTATAAATTATATAGAAACAAAATTAAGATTAAACATGTTGACGAGGCAACTGACAGCAACAACGCCTCTTTTAATAGCTTATGTGCGATACATTGAGGAAATTATTTGTCAGAGGATTTGCTGTTCTGTAAATATGTTCCAATGCGGACAATAGGCTATTTTTTCATTTCATCACTTTGCTGAGCTA
>OMKN01078946.1:0-12587 GCA_900302345.1 Melanonus zugmayeri
CAACTAGACACCATTGATCACAATTTGTCCCCCACACACTGAAGGAGGTGTATCTAGCTGTAGTCCCCGCTCCCTTCCTAGGACGCAATGTGATAGGATATGATCTACTGCCGGTCTGTGGTCAATCGGGCATAATCATCGTCGTGAAGGGACGGCCGAGGAGACGTACACTTGTCAGGAGCTGCACAGCTTGTTGCTGTCTTTAAGGGCTTTTGTCATGATGGGTCTGTGGCAGGACGGAGGTGGAATATTACATGTGACCGATGAGATCAGAACTGACACAGCAGAGACATGTGTTTTTGTTAAAAGATAAGGAACTTGCTCTTGGGGAGTTTTCCCCTAGTAATCACTGGACTGATCCATGGTTACATGGCCTGAGTTCAGTAGTTCAGACCTATTTCATTTCTACCGTTTAATGTCTTGAGTGCAGTAAATTCTTTCCCCTTTGTTTTACTTAAAAGTGTCTGACTGCAACAGACCGGTGGTGGTTAACATCTGCGCCTCGTATGCTGGAGTATGTAGGAACGCCCTGACAAGGCCGGAGCTATTGATCACCACGGCCTCTACTTAAATACCGGGGCAGGTGGACAGGGTTGATGTGGTCTGTGTGAAGGACCTCTGATGTGTGTGTGTGTGTGTGTGTGCATGTGTGTGTGTGTGTTCATGCATGTGTGATGTGGTACGTGTGTGTGTGTGTGTCATTTGGGTGCAGGTACCAATCTACGCATGTGTGTGTGTGTCTGTGTGTTTGTGTGTTTATTTGGACATATGCTGGTGTCTCTGATGTGTGTGTGTGTGTGTGCACGTGTGCATGCAGCATGGAAGTGCTGGGTGCGTTGACAGTAGTGCTGTGATTCCTGGGTGGGTCTAGTCTCCACGGGGTCACACCAACATCATCAATCTTCCCCCCCTACCGTGACAGGCTGCAGGGACCCCCGACTGTGGGCACAGGGCTGTGTTGTTTTGTAATTAGGCTCTGTTAGGTGGCAGGAAACCATCTCTCTTGCTTTCTCTCTCTCCACCTCTCTCCGTCTCTGTGTCCCCTGCGCTTCACTCCCTGCTGTGCACAGGTGGCTCTCTGCCCTCAATCAGCTCAACGAGGGACGGCTAACCTGCGTCGCCCGCCTCGCGCACAAACTTGTTAGCGTAGTAATGATGCCGTGGCAATTACCGCGGCTGACGCTATAGCATTGCGACGCAGTTACATGCTAGGTTAGGAATATGGTCGGCCATGTTTTTTTGTCATAAGACACCACATTCAAGGATGTGCTCTTAACGAAGCACTGTGAAGATGAGTGCGGCTTATAATCAGGCGTAGTTTTGTGTCATTATCACTGACTTGATTATATCTCCATTCTCTCTCTGTTGCATGCAGACGGCTTTGCACTGGGCAGCAAAACATGGAAAAGAGGACATGGCCACACTGGTGGTTAGTGCTGGTGCTGACATCAACACCAAATCGGTGAGTACACAACCGTTGATAAAAAAATAAAAACATTCAAATTCAGTTTAATAAAAAAACCCACATACTGTTTGTGTGTGTGTCATATATACCAGCTTATTCGTCCTCTTTTTGTATCAATTCTCTTTTCTTCCAGCACGTGAGTGGCTACTCTTTCGTTTTTTATTACGGCGCTTAAGACAGGAAGTGATTTGGTACGTAAGTAGTTAAATTTGAACAAATCATAGTGCTCAGTTGAAGCAGAGCCCCGTGTGCGCTGGTCGGAGTGGGCGGGAGTTGCCAAGTGATGTAATTACTGTTCCTAAACGGTGTGTGTGTGTGTGTGTGTGTGTGAAGATCCAGCTGTGAAAATGTATTACACCAACACGTGTTGCCGCCCCGAAACTACCACACGGCTAATAAATCATGTTATGTCACGTTAATTGTTTCCCCAAAACAGTGTCTGTATGTGCCAGCGAGTCCACCTCTAGAACGTACCCATTTTCTCTGAATTACCAACCAATTATGTTTGTATCATTATGGTGTGTTGTCATAACCTTTCGCTAATTTGTATATTTTTTTCCTTTCTCGTGTTTTCCTTGGATGTCTTTGGGCCATGGGAAACTCTAGGGGGTAGGTGTTAAACCTTTCCAGCGTTTTTCCAAACATTTTGTCTCCTGAATTTTCTACAGAGTACAACATTTTTAACAGCGGTGTTCTGCGGACATCACTGTTAAACTGTTTTAACCCTTTAAATGCGCCAAAAAAATGTTCTTCATAAATAAATACAGAAAAGGTAATACAACATTTAAATTGTGCAACAACAATGGAAAATAAGAAAAAGAAAATTAATAAATAAAGAGAACCTGGTGTTATTCTTACAGTTTTTCACAATTGTTAACACATGTTTCTCAAAACAATAACGGCTTTCTCAAAACTGTACACAAATATGCAGCAAAAAAAACATATTTTTGTTGTACAGTATATTTGTTATATTTGAGTATAAAAACATTATACAAAAATATTTGTACAGACTACTGTACATACGTAGTAAATGTAACACTGAACATGCAAAAGGCATAAGTCTCCTGATAAGGCATCATACTAGTGTTTTCCATTCCTAGTAGTGTTTTCCATTGAGCACATCAGTGTTCAATTGGTTCTTAGAAATGTCTATTCATATGATGGTGTGTGTGTGTGTGTCATTTGAACACAAAATACCATTTTGAGAAGACATAACATTGTTTTGAATGCAGAGTTTCCTTTTGCAGGAGATTTGTGGAGTTTTGCCGTTTGTGTGTGTGTTTTTGGAATTGTGTGTAGAGTTCTGAGAATATGAGGTATGCTTTCAGAAAACGTGTGTAAACAATTGAGAAAAACTGTAAGTGTAAAGCCAGTTTGCACAAAGTTCTGGAAGGGCTCATGGCTTTCTAAATATTCACCCGTTTCATTCTTCGTTCCAATAAGTCAGACGGGAGAAACTCCATCATCGGAGACCAGTATCGCTGGCCGACAACGATTCCTTACTATATAGAAGACAGCGTGGGTGAGCACACACAGTGCACAAACATGGACCAAATGTGTGTAAATGTAATGTGTGTGAATGTAATGTGTGTGTGTGTGTGTGTGTTGGTACATACATGTGCTATGGGACGTGTAGAGATGAATGCCAAAGGGGTGATTCTGAAGGCCTTCGAGCAGTACAGACTGAAGACATGCATTGACTTCACACCATGGAAAGGGGAGGAGAACTACATCTCTGTGTTCAAGGGCAGTGGGTGAGATCACATTATCATACATATTATGCACCTCTATCTTGCTGTATGCATATTTTATATAGCCTATATTCAAATATATCAATATATCTATATGTTAATTCATTCATAATCCTCTGCTAACAAATCAAACTGAGGTGCATTACATTGTGCTTCAACTTAATATTGTGATAATTATCAAGTCATAGCTTTATTATAATGAATTTAGTTAAGACCACAAAATGATATGAAACAGTTATAATGATGATATATAGTTATGAAATAGACGTGTTCATTGTGTGTGTGGTTGTGGACAGTTGCTTCTCCTCTGTGGGGAACCGCCGCGTGGGGAAGCAGAGGCTGTCCATTGGCAGTAACTGCGACCGCCTGGGCACTGTGGAGCACGAGCTCCTGCACGCACTGGGCTTCTGGCACGAGCAGTCCCGAGCTGACCGGGACGACTACGTCACCATCATGTGGGATCAGATTGAGCCAGGTACGCTGTCGGTAGTGAGCACTGCAAATGTTTCCTTACAAACTGGAACAACCTGACCAATCAATATCGATGCATGGTGGTATGTAGCTCTATAAAGAGCGGACAGTATTTATTATTTTGTATTACAATGCAAAATGCTAAATACTGTCACTTCTACACTGAACAAAAATAGAAACGCAACACTTTTGTTTTTGCTCCAATTTTTCATGAGCTGAAATCAAAGATCTCAGACTTTTTCTACGAACATAAAAGGTCTATTTCTCTAACACACAAGTACACACACAAAATTATCAACACTTTATAAATCTTCAGACTCTCTGAATGTCCTTGACCCAGTAAATTCTTGTTTGTTCATCTGGATGTGGATCTGGACCCCCTCCAGGATGTGCACCTCTCTCTCCAGCGCGCTGTTCACAGCATCCTGCTTGGAGAACGCCACAAAGCAGAACCCTCGGTGGAAGCCTGTCTCCTTGTTAAAGAGAACATCCATCACCTGACAGGTGTGGCATCAAGATGCTGATCAGCATGATTATTGCATATTGATTAGTGCCTTAGGCTGGTCACAATAAAAGGCCATTCAAAAATGTGCAGTTTTATCTTGAAAAGAGACATTTATTAGGCACTGAACTATGGATTTCACAGATATGCAAGGGGGGAGGGGGGTCAGAAAACCAGTCAGTATCTGGTGTGACCATGTCACAGTTTGCCTCACGCAGTGCACCTCCTTCACATAGAGGTGATCAGGTTGTTGATTGGCTGTGGGATGTTGGTCCCTCCTCTTCAATGGCTGTGTGTGAAGTTGCTGGATATTGGCAGGAACTGTAACACGCTGTCGTATAGCCGATCCAGAGCATCCAACACGCTCAACGGGTGTCATGTCAACGGGTGTCATGTCAACGGGTGTCATGTCAACGGGTGACATGTCAACGGGTGACATGTCAACGGGTGACATGTCCGGGGAGCATGCAGGCCATGCAAGAACTGGGATGTTTTCAGCTTCCAGGAATTGTGTCCAGATCCTTGCTACATGGGGCCGTGCATTATCATGCATTATCATGCATTATCATGCAGCAACATGAGGTGATGGTGGTGCATTCAAAATGCCATCAATAAAATGCACCTGTGTTGGTTGTCCGTAGCAGGTCTGCTTATTACAAGCATATTACACGTGGTCTGCGGTTGTGAGACCGGTTGGATGTTCTGCCAAATTGTGATAAAACTGCACATTTTAGAGGCCTTTTATTGTGACCAGCCTAAAAGCACACCTGTGCAATAATCATGCTGTCTAATCAGCATCTTGATGCCACACCTATCAGGTGGATGGATTATCTAAAGGAGAAGTGCTCACTAACACAGATTTAAACTAATTTGTGAACAATATTTGAGAGAAATATGCCTTTTGTGTTCATAGAAAAGAGAGATCTTTGACTTCAACTCATGAAAAATTGGAGCAAAAACAAAAGTGCTGCGCTTCTATTTTTGTTCAGTGTATATAGAGCTATATGGCCATGGCCATGAAGCCATGGAACAATGGGGAACAAATTCCCCATTGGGGCAAATAAAGATCTATTCTATTCTAACATCTCCACTGTCCAACATGCAAACCATATGTGTTCAAACACATGCAGGCAAGGATCACAACTTCAACAAATATGATGATAAGGTGTCCAGTGCCCTGGGCATACCCTACGACTACAGCTCGGTGATGCACTACAGCAAGACATCGTTCAACATCGGCAAGGAGCCCACCATCGTCACCAAGATCCCAGAGTTCATGGACGTGGTCGGCCAACGGATGGAGTTCAGCGACAGTGACCTCCTCAAGCTCAATCGCCTCTACAACTGTAGTGAGTTGAGTTCTGACCCGTTTCACAGAGGCGTCGTCGTAGGACAAACACAGGTGTCGCTCATAACACTAATTATGGGTCTGCTCCTTTATGTACCAGGGCGCGGGTAGTAGACTACACTAGTGAACTAGTGAAGATAACACACATTGACCATTGGTGCTTTGACACACAAATGAAACGCCTGCCTACCTACTCAATGTTAACATCGGGGGGCTACACCTGTGTTTTCCCTGCTATGACTGTTCTGTGTAAAGGGTGCATGGCCAACGTGTGTTATCTTCACTAGTTCACTAGTTTAGTCTACTACCCGTGCCCTGGTACATAAAAGGAGCAGACCCATTACAACAGGTATTTCTCATCCATTCAGACTCAAGACTCCACAGAAGCAGTGGGTATTGCATGCTGCTTCTGATGGGCTCAAATAAGTGGATTATTTGACTTAACGGAGTACCAATTTGAGCCCAGCGAGCCATAATTACAAAAGTAATAAACTAATCTAAGAAAAAAAGAAAGCCCAATGCAAAGATTGATAGCATGTGACTATATTATGTCAGTTTCATAATTCATTGTTAATGATTAATTTATTGTTCTAATAGCCCTACAATGCCGTACTATGCCCTATAATGCTATGATGCGCTATCTTCACTTAATGTGTAATCAATAATAATACATGAATTTCCCAGTGTGATTGTACAGACCACTGACAGTGGCTTTTCCAGGGCTCCTCCGAAGGACAGGACAGATGGAGGTTGAAAACCGGTTTATTGCAAAGATTAACCAATGGATTGTTTGCCAGAGCGGGTGTAGCTTGCTGAGCTCTCTGTAGCTCCATCAGGCAAAGGGAGGCTCATACCCATGTGTTTGTGTGATAGCCTTCCCCCTGATTCAGATCAAAAGCTTTGAACACTAACTCATTTGGAAGGATGCAATGTTACCAATTACCAGGTAGTTAAACCGGCTATCAACCCATGATACGGTCTCCACCAGTATTAATCCATCACATGAATCCTCCACAGCCACCTCCTCCACCAGTATTAACCCATCACATGAATCCTCCACAGCCACCTCCTCCACCAGTATTAACCCATCACATGAATCCTCCACAGCCACCTCCTCCACCAGTATTAACCCATCACATGAATCCTCCACAGCCACCTCCTCCACCAGTATTAACCCATCACATGAATCCTCCACAGCCACCTCCTCCACCAGTATTAACCATCACATGAATCCTCCACAGCCATCTCCACCAGTATTAACCCAACACATGAATCCTCCACAGCCACCTCCTCCACCTTGGTGGAGAGCTGCGACTTTGAGGGGCTGAACATGTGTGGGATGATCCAGGGTCCCAGCAACATGTGGGAACGTCGTATGGCTGTGAGTGCAGGACCTCAAACGGACTTCACCACAATGGGACAATGCATAGGTAGAGATCACTTTTCCTTTCTTGTCATTATTTTGGTATTACATTTTATTTTCAGTAATACAATACATACAATGTAGGAATAAAACTATAGGATTTTTTCCGTTCGCTTCTTTGAATATGATAACGAATGGACCATCCATTGGTCAATGGATATAGTTGGGCTAAAAACAATTCTGGAATTTTTATTTGTGAGTTATATAACCATGGGTCCATAAAATAGACTCACAATCACCTTATCTGGCCATAAACGTATTGGGTCATATACATGTTGTTTTTGTGAAGGCGATATGCTACCAACCCTAAGTGACCTAACTATTAGGCAGAACAAAGTACAGGATGAGCCCCGGCAACCTACAGCTAACACTACACCACATGTATTACATTGGCCTTCTGAAGTAGGGCAGGCTGTTTGCAATACAAGGCTTTTACAATAGGTCTTTATCATGTAACACTATTTCTATAAAACAAAAAATACTGCCACTGTATCATGCCAATTGAACATGTGAATGGAAATAGACTTGGGGGGGAAATACTGTAAAATACATTATGATAGGCTTTATTTCAAGTAATGGATACTTTTGCCCACAGGAAAAGGCTCCTTCATGCATTTCAGCACCGCATCTGGGACGGCTGGGACGGCTGGGAACCGTGGATTTCTCGAGAGCCGTATCCTGTATCCTAAACCTGGAGTCCAATGCCTGCAGTTCTTTCTCCATAGCAGTGGGAGCACTGGAGATGCCCTCAACATTTGGGTGCGGGAGTATGACCAACACAACCCCGATGGACGGTTGACGCTTTTTAAGACCATTACCGGTGTGTTAAACACTAGGCATACTGCATGCTACATTGAACACATTGTTGGATGGCTTGTAAAATCTTACTATTGAACATCATTCTTTCAATTTTACTTCAAATGATTTCAAAGGACAAAGATTATGCTGTTTCAATGTGTTTCTGTGTCTCATATGTCTCTTTCTCTTTGATGATTGCCCATGTTGACCTTGTCTGTTCATTTCTTACAATATTTCAAAGGTTCAAAGGGATCCTGGGAGCTGCACCACGTGACTCTCAGCATGTCCAAAAAGTCCCGCGTGGTTTTCGAGGGAGTGAAGGGAGACGCCTCCGCTCCGACGGGGGGTCTTTCGCTCGACGATGTTAACGTGTGGTCCGGCCGATGCCCGCAGCACACGTGGAGCCTGCGCAACATCACGGGCCTCCTGGACACCACGCCGGTGGGCACCAAGGTGTACAGTCCCCTTTTTCTGTCGCCGTCCGGCTATTCTTTCCAGGTGAGTCTGTAACCGACACACTTCCAGTCAATGAATACAGTGGTTCCCATTCAGGGGTACACCTAGGGGGGTCCGTGAGCTGTTCCAGGGAAGATTTAGAAATAGAAGTACGCCTCAGGTTCTTCCATGTTTCAGAGGTTATCCATAGCTTGCAAGCACATGGATTTATTAGAATATCCACATACACAAGGTGTAATATTGCCAATGATACTGTCATGAATGTGGTCGTCACAGGAGTCATTAAGGCAGACATTCTCAAAAAAAAAAGGCGGTGGTCGTCACGTCCTGGGTGTTGTCGCGCAGGTAGGCCTGTACCTCAACGGGCGCAGCAGCCGTCCAGGCACCACGGCGCTCTACTTGCACCTGACCTCCGGCCCCAACGACGAGCAGCTGAAGTGGCCCTGTCCCTGGCACCAGGCCACCATGGCTCTGATGGACCAGCAGTCTGACGCCAGGAGCCGTATGAGCATGCAGCGCATGGTCACCACCGACCCAAACAAGATCCGGGGTGAGGCCCCGCCAAGCCCAGGGAGGGTGGGAAGAAGACAACACTGTTTGCAGTGATTTGTTGGAGACGTTTATTCTTGTGAAAGATCTCAACCTATGTTATAGGAAAGTTGAGGGACACGTCAATAGCATTTTCTATTTCTTATTAGGTGACGTCAAATTACATTACTTTGTGTTCCAGTTGTTTAGTTACATTTAGCTTCAGTCATTTCGCTAAACAATCAAAGCAAACAATACAGATTTGAGTAACACAAGCTTCTAATGAAGACAGCTGGACAGTGTAGATAGATGTATCTACATCGACACAGAAGCAATAAACCAAGTGCTAAAAACAAATCAATAGGTTTCTCTGGGAAGAAAGAAGAGAATGGACGAGGGTGAAAGAAAGTAATGCTCTATATCCTTCCTTTTACAGGTCAGGAGTACTTCTGGGACAGGCCCAGTAAGGTAGGATCCCTGGTGAGCGGCCCTGAGGGGAGCTACTATCGCGGCCCTGGCACCGGCACAAGCAGCTTCCTCACCCACAGCCGACTGCACAGCAGGAGGTTCATTAAAGGAGACGACGCCTTCTTCCTCCTGTGTCTGGAAGGTGTGGACATTCCTATTGAATGTGGTAGCAACGGAGTCTATTAGTACATTGTGTTATTTATACATTCTGCTCATGCTGTTCATGCTGTAGGTAAGATTGAAGAGCTATCATTTGAGTGTAATTTGTTAGAAATGGCGTTGGTGAGTGAAATGCTCTGGGAATATCTGTGGAAGTGACCAGTATTAACGGTGTTGATTTGAAACCTTTACAGACACCTTTTCTAAGAACGTTGGTCCGGATAGGATGTTTAAGCGTCTTCCCACCGAGAAAAGTTCACTAATGCTGGCAGCGTTTGTGTTCGCTGTTAGCCAATTACACGCTCAGATCCCGCCTCCAGCAACATGATGAAACTATGAAGAATAGAAAATGAAACCCCTCCTTCACCCAGATTTGAGCTCAACTGCTGCTGATTTCTAAGACTAACATATCAGCACCCATGATGTCTTCTCCTTCAGATATTTCTCAGTTGCTGGTCCCTCAGCCCCTGCCCCGCTCTGCGTTCCACCCCAAGGACGCAGCGGCCCCAGACATAACCCTGGGGCCCAAGGAGGACGCAGCGGCCCCAGGTGTAACCCTGGGGGCCAACAAAGGCCCGACTACCCTGGTGATGGCGCTCACGCTGTCGATTACAGCGTCGCTGCTAGTGGTTGCCTTGGTTACCAGCGCGTACATGCGGAGGAGAATGAGGACACAGCAGCAGCAGACGGACACAGCGGTCATCTTAGAGGACATGCCTGGATTTCTGGACCTGTGTGAGTGTAACCAACTAGGTGTTACAGACCACCACTAGGGGTTACAGACCACCACTAGGGGGAACCAACCACCAGCGCTTTTCTAAATATTCACTTTACAAAGCAAGACATAGGATACAAGAGAACAAAAAATTATTGTCAATATCAATAAACCATTAAATCACATACAAATGAAAGAAATGAAATACAAGTAGTAATACATTTCTATATAACAACCTGTGTGTTTGTCCAATTGGCCCTTAGGTCATCTGTATATAGTTTAAATATGGATCAGAGGTTGAACAATAAGCTGGACAGTTTGAGCCAGGTTCAGGTTCACACGGATATTTCCAAATATGCAGATATTTCTCTCCCTCGGGAGTAGGATTTACAATGCTTTGTCTCCATCACAGGAAAGCCTCTATAAAAAAAAGAAAAGGATTTACCAGTCATCTCTTCGGTCAACCAGCAGTGGGACACCCAAGACCGCTGAATTACTATGCATGAGAAACTACAATTTCGACAATCAAAAATGTGTGAATAAAGAAGTCAATCATTTCTCCCTATACATCAACATGACAAGATTAAAATAACAAGTACATTTACACTGTTAACTTCCTTTCACCTTTTACAAGTTAACACATCAAAATATGAGGATAATCAGCTGATCTTTTTTGCCATGATATTGTTCAAATTACAAAAAATTAAACTGCATAAATGAATACGTTTTAATAAAACACAAACAACGGTCTCCCTGCTCAAACAATTTATTTTAGTTAATCACAACTCCAGCAATTAAATGAACATCCTTTTTGGGTGCGTGCGGGGGGTGTTTGACTAAAGTGCTAGCATGTTGAAGGAGGAGGAGTATCAGATGAGGAAGACCACGCCCTCAGACACCATGACCTGGTTGTCGTCCTGCATGCGGCCCAGCAGTTGCTCCATCTCCCCCTCCTGGAAGCACTCGTCCTGGGCCGGCACGGGGCCCAGGTTGACCAGGCCCAGGAGCTCGGCCACCGCCACCGACTGGGAGCGCTTGCTCTTGAAGGCCTGCAGCAGAGCCGCCTTGAACGCCTTGAGTCTTGCGGACACGATGGAACAATAAAAAGATCAGTCAATAATGCATAGCATTTATATAGAGCACTTGTCAAGGCACTCGGAGCACTTTACATGGCGAGCGAGTGAGGTACTAACCCCGTTTGGTTCTGGTCAGTGGCGTAGCATATGTGGCATGGCAGTTTTACTGCAAGGTCTCAATATTATGCCCAATAGTATGCAACCAATGGCTGCTTGAGTATTTTTACAATCATAATGGGGTACACTAGAATAAAACCATGTGGGTTACTTGTTGCAACCTACTATTGCAAATCACCATTTGGTAAACACTTTTCTATGAGAGTACAAGCACGTGCCATTAATCAAGCATTAATCATGCATACATATGCTAGTGCAAGCACAGATGAAATGCACTTGTGCCCTTGGCCTTGGTTTCTTTAGAGAAACAGGGCATCATTTTGCAGTGTCCAAGTGTGGATAGTGACACAGGACAATGTGTTGACACTTATTCTGGGAAGCAGTCCATACCGGTCCCGACTTATCTCAGTCTTCTTCCGTAGAGTCTGCGATAAAGGCTTGGGTCTTAGATTGGGTTGGGCTGAAGGAAAATAAAACGATAAAATCTTGTACGTATATTTTAACTTAAAATGTTATGCAACTTTCACTTGCATTTATATTTCACGTAACTATTACTTTATTTTAACAACATTGAAGTAAAAGTAAAACATATGCAAGTTAATCATGTGTGGGATATAAAGGCTACAACAAACAATCCTAAAATGTCTTCCTTTATACTCCAAACTACTGCTATATTTCAAGTGAAACAAGCAAAATGTTGGACTCATCGTACCATTTTCCTCATCCCCAGCAAAGTCATAAGGATCCTCAGAGCCTGCAGTCTGGTTCAGGTCCTCTTGGGAAGCAAGAGTGCGTTTCCTAGTTCCAGAAACAGAGGGGTAATTTCTGAGCCATTGATTTGTGGAGCAGTTTTAACAACAACAGAATACCCAATAAAAAATCAATTAAAAAAATAAAATAGGCACTTCCATGTTGGAGGGGAAGATAGTTTAAAAATAAAGACGTGGACCTGGTACTTCTTTTGGGATCCTGGCTCTGACTTTGGGACTGGGACAGGTCCATGTCTTCCTCTGGAGCCTTACGCTTCTTCTCCTTCTCCAATATCTATTATACACCATTTAGTTTAAAGCTGGATTCATCAGTAAAATGTAATTATAAAAAATACAACTTGTGCATCAAAACTCAGCAGTTTACATCCTGCTGGATATACTTTTATACATCTTTTATTGCTGAGGTTTGGCGATTACTTTTTTGAAATAGGCAAACTGCATGAGTTCGATGGCAGCCTCTGAATCTTCCAGGTCAATGGTTTTACTCATTCGGGCCTTGGCATGCGCTGTGGCCAATCGAATCATCGTCTCAAGGGCACG
>OMKN01078952.1:0-13161 GCA_900302345.1 Melanonus zugmayeri
ATTCCCGCCCACACACACACACACACACACACACACACACACACACACACACACACACACACACACACACACACACACACACACACATGCACAAACACACACACACACACACACACACGCACACACAAGCACACGCACACACACAAGCACACGCACTCACACACACACACACACACACACAAATAATGGTTTTGTATTCAACAACTTTGGAATATATTTGAATTTAAAATCCTACCATCCAACCATCATTAGATTTATTTTTATACAAAAGTTATGGCTGCTGTAGAAACAACAGTGGAGGTTTATGAAGTTTATTTTTACATATCTGGCTCTTTTCAAAATATGTATTCTATATCTGTTTTGGGATGTATCCGATGTACAAAATAACTTGGTGAAATGCTCCTTGTATGTTGCAAAGACAAAATATATTGAAAGAAAAATTATGAATCGCCAAAAACACAACTCACCAAGAGCTAAAAAATGTTTCTCTCACCTCACATTTGAGATTTGTTGTACAGTCATTGTCATCAGGTCAAGTCAAGTCAGTTTTACTCGTATATCCTTTAATCACAGTTTCAGTCTCAAATGGCTTCACAGTAGAGGTCTTCACGGGTCAAAACATTTGTGCCCGAACCACACCCGTCTATTATTTTAAAGCTGGGACCTGGACCATCTCTAACCTAACATAACCCTCTCTAACCTAATACTTAAACGAAACCCTCTCTAACCTAATACTACAAACTAAACCCTCTCTAACCTAATACTTAAACTTAACCCTCTCTAACCTAATACTTAAACTTAACCCTCTCTAACCTAATACTTAAACTTACGAGCAACTTGCGAGCGCGCATCACTCCGCTCGCAGGAAAAACCCTGGCTTTACAAGGGGTGCTAAGAACAGAATACATATTAGAAGACACAGAACACAATATAGAAATTAAAATAGAAACACAATGAGTACACAAATTGCAGATCTTGTGCATGAAGGTCCTGCCTTTTAAAACAGCGGACCGTAAGTGTGCAGCTAGTGAGTAGTCGTGCAGCAGCGTTGTGGATTGCCTGCAGGCGAGTGCAGACATACTAAGTGAGGAAAAAAGTGTAGTCAATACGGGATGAGATAAAAGCATGTATAAGCATCTCTAGTTCAGCAGTTGAAACTACAGATCTCAGTTTACTAATATTTCTCAGGTGGAAAAAGCAGGCTCTGGTCAGCTGCTTAACATGGATGTCGAACGACGAGGATTGATCGAATATCAACTCTAAATGATGCAGTTTGGAGTTGGTAGCAGAGGAAAGTTTGTGGGAATACTTTGCATGATCATGGAGGCAACATTTTCTGGAGCAACAACCAGAACCTCGTCTTATCAGCATTTAGCTGTAAATCATTTCTGCTGCCCAATCCCTAATGGCGTTGAGACAGTCTGGGAGCCTAGATAACCTAGAAGCCTGACTAGGTTTGAATGAAAAGTGGAGTTGGATATCGTGCATATAAATTATATGGAATATTACATTTTTTTATGATCTGTCCCAAAGGAAGCAAGTATAGAGAGAAAACAGGGGCCCAAGAACCAAGCCCTGCGGGACACCACAAGACAGTGGAGAGGAATCAGACACAAAGTCTCCAATAGAGACAGACAACTTCTATCAGTGAGATAGGATGAAAATGTTAAGTCTAATGCAAAGCCTGATATGCCAGCCCAATCACGTAACCTCTTAATCAGGATATGATGGTGTACTGTGTCGAACGCAGAACTGAGGTCAAGAAGTACAGAACAATCACCCGCATCAGAGGACATTATAATATTGTTGGAAACCCTCAGAAGAGCAGTTTCAGTAGAGTGCTGTTTCCCGAAAACCTGACTGAAACTTATCATGAATATTATGTCTCTCCAACGCAGCAGTGAGTTGAATAGACAAAACCTTTTGAAAAGAATAGGAGTTTAGATATAGGCCTATAGTTATTAGGCAAAGCAGGATCCAAGTTAGTTTTCTTTAAAATGGGCTGGACAGTAGCATGCTTAAAGTAGGAAGGTACTCATCCAGTAGAAAGAGAGGAGTTGACAATAACTAATACAGTGGGGCTGATAGTTGGCTAAACTTAAAAAAATAGAGATGATGGTATTACATCCTGAGGGCTAGACGAAAGCTTCATTTTCCTAATGAAATCCATCAAGTCATGTGGGCTGATGGGTTAGAAAGGGTCCAGAACAGGAGGAGGTAGAGGGGAACTAGAGTTGGGTGGGCAGGTCCCAGCATGAATACTAGACCTAATAGTCATTACCATAAGGAACTTTTCAATTCAATTCAATTCAATTCAAAAAACTGTATTTATCCCCAGGGTGTAATTAAAGGCACATAGAGCAGGCATAGAAGACAGTACATTTAACATTTAACAATGATGACAAAAAATAAATAAAAATAAAATAAAAATAAATCTTAACTACTAATAAGTAGTAAAGAATGTGCAAAAATAAAGTCTGTAGTGCAAATTAAAGTCGTGTGGGATGGGGGGATGTATGGGTGTGTGTGGGGTGTGAATGTGTACGTCTTGGTACAATCATCGACAGAATAACGTGGTAATGTAGACTGCGGTTATTAATGGTGTCGAATAAAATCTTAGGATTTATTTTGGAAGATGAAATTAAATTAGCAAAGTAATGCATTTACTAATTCAAAGAAAATCGGAGGTATATGAGGTAAAGGCGATGTAATGTACTTCTAGCCCAGTGGCTTTCCATAGTTGTTCAGTCTTGCAACACTTCTCAGACAGTGTCTCAGACAGTGTCTCTCATCCACGGAGAAGTGTCGCAGATAACCCTGGTCCTAACCTATAAAGGTGAATCGGTAAACTCACATAAGAACCCTGCCGGACCAGGAGGTCGATAGATTAAAACACGATAAAATGGCTTTAGCCGACCAACTTTAGTCAGTTGTAATTCAAAAGTGGTGAAAGGCTCTGGAACAAATTCTTCCAGACCACAGTGAGACCACCACCGCGGCCTGACAGACGCGGTGTCCCAATAAAAGAACAATCCCTTGGGCTCAGTTCATTTAAATGGATAAGTTCCATATCCCGTTGCCAGGTTTCAGTCAGGAATAAGAAAGCCAAATGTTCCCTTGTAAACAACTCGTTTAGTGTGTGGGCCTTATTCACCACAGACGCTTGTGCATTTATCAAACACATTTTGGCTGAGGAGACCACCGTGTCGTCATGGAGGGGGACTGATATTAGATTTGATGACAATACAGAATGCTTAATATTTAATAGTTAATATTTGGTCTGGGAGTAATCCTCAGGGCCGGAGATGATGCACTGCTTGCCGATGTCCAGCAGACTGTCCACGAGTCCTCCTTGAGTTTCTCAGACTCCATTGTAACCCGTTGGGGCAATAGCGCCCGTCAATGTACGTGTCTAAAAGGAAGATAACGTGTGTGTGTGTGTGTGTGTGGGAGTACGAAACTTCTAATGAGTCTCGTTAAACTAAACGAATTCCACAGCAGGGGACTGATACGTTCGCCTGGAACGCTGATTATACGAACCAGGGATGCACACACGCGCGTGTGTGTGTGGGTGTGTGTGTGTGTGTGTTTGAGTTGTAGTCAATGCTTATAAGCGTATGCGTGCAGTGATATCTTCTAGTGTAAGTTAATCTCCATTTCTGTGGGGGTGTGCGTGTGTGGGAGTGTTCGTTTATCTATCCGCTTGTGCGTTGGAAGACTTTTTGCATGGATTTTAACTTCGTACAACTTCTGGCTCTGAGCTCAGCATGACTTCAGCTTAGAGCCGGGGCCTAATTCAAGTAGCAGGTTAGGATATGTTTAGGCTTAAACCAGAACTCTGATTCAAGCGAGCGCTTCCCTGGACTGTCGGGATGTTAGGTTTAAGAACAGCTGGGGCGCGTTCAACCCCGATAAAACGCAGCAAAGCGTTTATTTAAACGGAAACATTGCGTTGAACTCTCTGTTGTGTTAGCTGAGGAAGCTGAGGAAGAGAATGGTGGTTATGTAGGTTACAAATGTTGGTTAGACACAGTAACAAACAGACCCCGGATCAAGTGAAAGGTAAATAAAAAATTGTATTTCTCATACATTTCCATAATGTTGTCAAACACTTATAATAATCTAAGAGTCTGTCAGTGGCAAAAACAAGCACTTTTAGGCGCTATTGCCCCAATGGGTTACAATGGAGACTCGCTCAATACTGGGCCGACGGCAACAATTGTCCTCATTATTCAGTTAGACCCCAAATGATGGGAAAATGGGCCCCAGGTTGAAAAATCCCAAAGTTATCCATTAACCCCGGTGAGTCTGTTCAGCCCCTCCCGATGCATTTGAGCCGAATCCAGCTTTCTAATGGCAATGAATACGTTCACTCCAGTAGAGAAGCTTTCTCTGCCAATTTGATGACTGCACTTATTGGCCTAAGAGTGCTGCTGCTATCAGAGTTCAGCTTGATTTAGCTGCGATTGCTCTCCTTCACTTGATCCTCTGACTACTAAACAGATCAGTGATATTACTATTGGAAACGGTATTAGGCTACGGCGGCCAACTACGCCCGCTAATATAAATACTCACATTAACACATTTTAAACCCATAAATGAATAAGCTGTGAGGACAAAGTAAACCCGAGTTATTTTGTGTTTATTCCTGCCAAGTTTAAAATCGAACCTTATTTTCTGAAACGGTGCCTTGCTCAAACAAAAAGGTGAAACGTGGATGAACTCAACATTTTATGAAATCTTTAATAGTTAGATATTTCAACTAGCGTGGGACTTCTGATCATATACATACATTAACTTGACCAATAGGAATAACAGTACGTGTAGGTTCTGACCAATAGGAGTGGCCCCTCGAGCGCCATCCCTCTCTGCTATTGTGTTGGTATTTTGCTTCATGACGTCGTTGCTTCCTGCTGCGTCGACCCAACTTGTCACCTGTCGCTGTAGGCCTACAGGTCGTTTGGCAGCGGCAGGAGGACTCGACGTTGTGGCACCTCCAGCCTCTGCGTGAGTCCCAGCGTGCGGCGATGTTAATGCATTGGTAGCCCACAGCTTTGCGCGTGTGTATGTGTGTGTGTGTGTGTGTGTGTGTGTGTAATGTCTAATGAGTCTCGTAAAAAGAATTCCACAGCAGGGGACTGATACGTTCGCCTCGAACGCTGATTATACGAACCAGGGATGCGCGCGCACGTGTGTGTGTGTGTGTGTGTGTGTTTGAGTTGTAGTCAATGCTTACAAGCGTATGCGTGCAGTGATATCTTCTAGTGTAAGTTCATCTCCATTTCTGTGGGGGTGTGCGTGTGTGGGAGTGTTCGTTTATCTATCCGCTTGTGCGTTGGAAGACTTTTTGCATGGATTTTAACTTCGTACAACTTCTGGCTCTGAGCTCAGCATGACTTCAGCTTAGAGCCGGGGCCTAATTCAAGTAGCAGGTTAGGATATGTTTAGGCTTAAACCAGAACTCTGATTCAAGCGAGCGCTTCCCTGGACTGTCGGGATGTTCGGTTTAAGAACAGCTGGGGCGTGTTCAGCCCCGATAAAAAATAAACGCAGCAAAGCGTTTATTTAAACGGAAACATTGCGGTGAACTCTCTGTTGTGTTACACAAGCGTTGCAACTACGGCAGCTGAGAAGGTCATTCTCTGCGTTCTTTAAAAATAAATGATCATTAGCGTATTATATGAATAAACTTTACTATAAAAAACATATGACAAACATGTCTTCTAATGTCTTTAGTTGTTGCATAGACCGAGCTGCAGTGGACACACTTGGAGTTGGATCCATTGTGCGCTGCCTTTTTAATACGGGAGGGTTAGCCGTGTCGTTCTGCCCGGAAACCGTAGCAAATGGTGCACAACGTTTTCAGATTGAAGGCGCCCCCTGATTTCAGTCTGGAGGAACGAGTTCACTCAATCTCGGATAGGTTGAACTTGAAAAATGCACGTTCATGACGGGCTTCAAAAGCCATCATCTATCACACCCTGAAAATGTGATCAATCAGGGAATGCCCGAGCTGTCATTGCTATTTCAGTGCTTTTATTGGTTGAAGCCTAGTCGGTTCATTTGCACTGCGTTACCATGGAAAGGCTCTGAGAGACGAGTTGAAGCCATCTAGCATTTGTCACAGTTTTTTTTATTGGTCATTGTAACATATTCCTCGCTACAAAACACTCAAAATGGCGGCTGCAGGGCCTCTCCGAGATGAACAGGACACAGGGCGATGGTGAAAGCCGGTTTATTGTTTTAAGATGCACAATGAATCGTTGGCTGTGCAGGTGGTGCTGCCATGACAGGGCTCAGAGCTGAGTGTGTGTGTGTGGGGGTGGCTGGTTTAAGCCTGTGGGCCTGATTACTGATTGGCCCACAGGTGTGCAGCGTCACCCAGCCCCAGAGTCTAATGGCCAGGTGAGGCTGCTTCAACCAGACACACACACACTCACACACACACACACTCACAGCCAAAAAGTTTAGCCTATAGACTACAAGGAACGATCTTTCCTCCTAAGTCCGACAAAGGGACAAGCCATTATGTCATCGTTCAGAAGTGTTAAGAAAATAAATCACTGCTTAAATACTGCAGGTTAACACACTTTTAAGTGTGTAACTAAGACAGTGAGCTATTAGAAATCGCCTATTACTTCAATCTAGACACGTCACGTTAAGTTTTGATTGTTGTTTGGTTGAAACAAGGAGGAAAAATGATGCACCTCGGATAAGACCATATCAAGTTGTCTAAACCAATGAGAAAGAAGTTGGAGTTATCTCGGAGCTAACCTCCTATGTACCAGGTTTGCTCCAGGTTAGGCTCACAGCATGAGTCGCCATGGTAACTGAACTGAGATTAGTCTAAGCTTGGTATCTGAAACCGAAATAAATTCTGACTTAACATATCCGGTTATCCTGGAAATCCAGCTTCTTGTCTCTATCGCTTCCAAGAGCTGACTCCCGTCGTCCCTTTTTTTCCGACAAGCCGTTCATTTAGTCCCATCGTCAAAAGGCTGAAAACGCCCATGTGCTCACAGCCCAGCAGCAGATGCACTTCAGCCGGACCAGTGGATTGGACAATAGGTCTCGTACATCGTGACCTCGTGTCGCAACGACCTCTGCCATTTTGGGAGCATCGGAGCGGTTTTCATTAGCCTAGGTTACGGTATATTTATGTTGATTTGGGATTTTACAGTACTACAACCCAAGTACAGTACTACAATCCTCTCCATATGTACTGTATGTAAGTATTGCCAACAATGTCATGATACATTCTGATGCCATACAACTCCATGGAAACTGTTTTTTCTGGCAGTGAGATGTTTCTGGGTGGTTGTGGGTGGTATTTAATTGTTCATTGTTTGTATGAGAATGAGTGTGTATTTGTATTATTATTGCTGTAGACACTGCAGTGTGAACAAGGTCAGTAGTTATTCATGTTTGTATGAACTGATTATTCAACTCCGCCCATTGGTTCAACCCAACGCCTACAACTACTTTTGCAGCCGTGTGTAACATGACTTGTCTACAGTATATCGTGTCCATTTGTTTCATTATTATTATGAAGTTGTGTGTCTACATAACTTCAGAACTCCTTTCAAAATGGTGGTCTTCTGCGGTCACTGTGTCTCTCGGCTTTCGTCGCGGCTAGGCTCGGTATCCGAGGAAAGAAACCCATTTGTTTTTCCCATTACCGTGTTTTAGATTCCTCTACCGGGGGAACTCCCACACTGGCTCGAAAGTAAGTGCGGTAACGCAGTCTGGATGATGTCAACGCAGTCACCCGTCCGTAGTCACCCGTCGTCTGCCTAAAAGCTGAATCCATCATCCTCTGCCCACCCAGTACTCCTGTGACAGATAAAATAGGAGTAATTAGGTTTGTTTGATCCTCGACGAATCAGACCCAGCCGTCACTTCACCGAATCCCGATGATCGTATATCATATCAAATATATATATATATACATGCTTTTGACGGGAGGTGTAGGACATAAACACATATGGTGTGGTTTGATGAATCACATGAAAGACCTGAACGGGACGGGGAGGGGGTGGATGCATTAAGGCCGGTATACGTTATTCCTATTTGAATCATGGTACCCTCGTTTGTTTGACAAGGACAGGCGTCGCGGTTATCGTGATTCAAGCTCACCCATCCATCTCTTCAGTCTGCCGCGTAGTGTGGATTTCATAACATGCTGTTTTGCACTCTGAAAATGGACGTCTCGTTTCGGCTGCGTAGTGTGTTTTTAATAAAAAATAATTGAATTGCTGAAGAGTATAGATGGAGGCTTCCTCTAACCAACGTGGCTGAGAAGGAAGGAAGCTCTGATAATGTTTTGCAGATGTTGCTATGTGTTTATCTGAGCGTGAGCGACTTCCATTCAACCCAGCGTGTGTGTGTGTGTGTGTGTGTGTGTGTGTCTGTGTTGTTTCTTCTTCCTGCCTTTGGCGAGGAAAGCAGAGAGACGGCACAACCCTCTGTTCCCCGAGGAAGTGCTGTAACAGTTGGATCCAAAATGGCCCCCCGACCGGTCTGTGTTTCCAACACAATCCATCAGCGGCTAACAGTGTCGCTGTTAATCCCCGCTGTGCCACCGTCCCCGCTGCTCGCACGTAGCAATGACTCACTCTCACTTTAGAACTTCTTAACTTCTTAATCTCCATGGCAACCATTGATGAAAGTCAATGTTGCGTCTTTAAATCCGTCTTCCGGAAGTGCTTTTTTTATCTCACAAAATATCTCACTCTGCTCTTGGTCCAAATATTCTTTAGTTTCTTTATGATTCTTTAGTTTTCAGGGTCTGTTTATGTCAGTGTACAGGAGTGTGTTTCAGGACCATGGATAGCTGGTCTCAGGACCATGGATAGCTGGTCTCAGGACCATGGATAGCTGGTCTCAGGACCATGGATAGCTGGTCTCAGGACCATGGATAGCTGATTTCAGGACCATGGATAGCTGGTCTCAGGACCATGGATAGCTGGTTCAGGACCATGGATAGCTGGTCTCAGGACCATGGATAGCTGGTCTCAGGACCATGGATAGCTGGTCTCAGGACCATGGATAGCTGGTCTCAGGACCATGGATAGCTGGTCTCAGGACCATGGCTAGCTGTTTCAGGACCATGCATAGCTGGTTTCAGGGCCATGGATAGCTGTTTCAGCACCATGGATAGCTCCACATATGCACAGCAAACCTGTATTGGTGCCAGCAACGTTCAGGTTCACAACCCTTTAATTACAGTTTTTCCTAATCGTTTAAACACATTTCCTGAAACTAGAGCTCAATTTCTCAAAACTCTAAACACACAACTGAAAAGAAAAAAACTTTGTCAAAAACTCCACAAATCTCTTGCAAAATGAAACACTGCACTCAAAACCATATTCTCTCTTCTCAAAACTTTCCACCAAAACAATACACATATTACGTATTATGACATTATCATATGAATATCTCTTACAGAGCATCAATTAAACTCTGGTGTAATACATTTAAAACACTAGCATCAAAACACAGTTTATATGTTCTAGCTTCATGAGGCCACATTCAAATGTATAACATTGTTTAGAAATTGTTTCCTTTTTCTCCTTTTTTACTGTAAAGTTGAAATTGTATGTTACATTACAGTATAAAGACTGTTGCCATATTGTAATACAATACTGTGAATATATCATATAAATATTGCGTTGACACAATCATTGTATCAGAATAGGATACAATGCACATTTGTCTATCAATGAGCTCCAATTGGGCTAAACTCACAACCCAGCTTCCCAGAGTCACGCAGTAGAGTTAGAGTTGATCCTGCAGCGTTGTTATGGAGTTATAGAATACACAAATGTTACCGATTTTGGCAAAAGTACAATGAAAAACACAGAAAATGTGTAGACTGTCTTTCTGGGGATGTAATGATGACATCAGTGCAGAAATACACAAAAAGGTAACAAAGCAAAAATGTATCAGCTGACTGAAGTGACTGCAAAAAAAACATTTTTCGTAGGCCCACAAAAAATAAAAATGCTGTGAAAAATAAAAAACAGATCTACATGTAAATCAGTAGAGGTCAGAGGTCACCTGGGGCCTCTTATGCTCTGACACATGAATGAAGTGTTTTGCCAATTGAGTTTGAACAGGTGAGGAGTGAGTGAGGCCAACTGGTAAATAGGTGTGCTTTTTGAAGGTCAGTGTTTTCCAGGTGAACAAAGTGTGCTGAATGATGTGATTTGTGCTTAGAGTTTTGCAAAAATGTGGTTTAGTTGATATTTGAGTGAGAACAATGGGATTGTGCTCAGAGTTGAGCAGTCTGGAGTCATGTTGTTGATACACGAGCTTCAAGCTTTCAGAATTGTGTGCATAGTTCAATTTTTTGTGTGAATACAATGGAGAAAAACTGTAATCCTTGAATTGTTCTCTTTTGCTCTGCTCAAGATAGGCAAAAAAATATAACAATATAAATATATATAATATAATATAATATAATATAAGAATATTAAATTAAATTAAAATATAAACATAAAAATACAGTCTGGAATACACATATGAAATAGAAAAAATATGCATATTTCTATACACAAATGTACATAAAATATACAAATAAATAAACATATATGTAACTCTTACTATCAAGTGTCTCAAATGCTGGGATATTGCGTAGTGCATATTGGGCAATACCGGGAGTGTTCAGCACCATGGATAGCGCCATGCTGACGTTGCTTGGTTCATCTTCTCTGTAACAATCATTTTCTATGGACTGTTAGTGTTTTGGTCTAAAGGATATGAAACGTGTTTACAAGTTCTGCTGTGCTCCCCCAGCCACAGGGACACATAAAGGACACGATAACAGTTAAACGCTCACCATATTTCAGTCAGGTGAAACTAACCCTGTTTCAAATGTTCTCTGAGCTTTCGACGGGGCACGCGTGAGGCTATTGATGTACTTTTGCTATTCTCGGTCGTCAGACGATTCGATTCGTGGTTCGAGATTTCGTTTTCCCTCAGACAACATTTTTCTATGGTTGGATATTACAAGTGTGCTCCCTTTCCGCTGGCTGTTTGATGTAGCTGTTTGTCAAAGTCTGTCAGTCTGGTTTTGAGGGGAAAACTCATGAAAGTCACATGGTCAGTTAAAGACAGTGAGCGTGACTCATGTTCTGGTCCTCAGAGCTCTGCTCTTTCGTGCTCCGCTGCCCGCGCTGCCCAGAGCCCCCCCCACCTTCGGACGCATTAAGATGCGCGCGGCGTGCGTCCTTGGATGCTGAAACCCCAAAGCCACATGACACGCGGGCGGAGACGGGTCCAGGCGTGGCCTTGAGTTCTGGAGTGAGTCAGAAAATGACTTCTAAAAAGACAGAAAAAGGCAAACAGAGAGAGAGAGAGCGAGAGATCCTTAGTTGAAGAGTTCATCGTTAAAACAAATAGCTTGCCTTGTTAAAATTGCCTTACAGCGGTACATGGATTTTCCCAACTGGAACCCTATGACTTATTCACTTGAAGTCCTGCGGGCGTTAGTTAGAAGATGAGCTCAGAGTGCTGGGTGCCAGCAGGGAGGCAGGGGCAGAGCAGTCTCCCGAAAGACACTAAATAAGACCTCCTGTTGGTTCAGTGTACACCTCTCGTCCGTGTTGTCGGAGGATGTTTAGTATCCTCTATGAAATACATGGAGGTCGGAGGGTCGCGACGCTCCTTAAGGGAGAGGGGGCGAGAGAGGGGGAGAGGGAGAAGATACTATCTGAGATAACTGTGGTAAATGGCGATAACTAATAGCAATAGATGGTAGCGAGATTTCACCCAAAAAAAGGAATACACAGAGAATAAGTGTCTCGCAAGATCATGTGGAGGAGGGTTGGGCTAGATGTGGAAAAAGGAGCATTCGTAGGATTAATAATAATGTATGTGGTCGTGTCTGTACTGTATGAATCAGTCCAGTGTTTGTGTTCAGATCCAAGGGTGTAAATGTTTTGTTTGTGTATGGTCATGCTAATCTGTTGTACAATCTGTATGCGCTCTGCATCTTGGCACCCCTGCTGAGAGGGCCAAAAGATGATGAGTATGTAAATTTACTTATGTAAATGAACACACACACACACAGTGTGTGTGTGTGTGTGTGTGTATCTTGGTCAGGTGCCACTGACAGCTGAAAAAATATGAGCCGTGAAAACACACGTGTTAGAGACACACACCACATACTGATCCACGATGTTCACACAAAAGCGTGTTTTAATGGTGTTTGTTTTACTGGAGTGTGTGTTTGTTGGTGCCTGTTTGGGTACACACACAAACACACACACACACACACACACATAAACTAGAAGAAAGACTGGGGCCTGCTACTTCTCCACATTCAGCTTGTTAAACCACAGGTGTATAGAACACATCAGCAGTATGGTACATAAGAGAGAGAGTATGGTACATGAGAGAGAGTATGGTACATGAGAGAGAGTATGGTACATGAGAGAGAGTATGGTACATAAGAGAGAGTATGGTACATGAGAGAGAGTATGGTACATAGAGAGAGTATGGTACATGAGAGAGAGTATGGTACATGAGAGAGAGTATGGTACATGAGAGAGAGAGTATGGTACATAAGAGAGAGTATGGTACATAGAGAGAGAGTATGGTACATAAGAGAGAGTATGGTACATAGAGAGAGAGTATGGTACATAAGAGAGAGTATGGTACATGAGAGAGAGTATGGTACATGAGAGAGAGTATGGTACATAAGAGAGAGTATGGTACATAAGAGAGAGAGTATGGTACATAAGAGAGAGTATGGTACATGAGAGAGAGTATGGTACATGAGAGAGAGTATGGTACATAAGAGAGAGTATGGTACATGGGAGAGAGTATGGTACATAAGAGAGAGAGTATGGTACATGAGAGAGAGAGTATGGTACATAAGAGAGAGAGTATGGTACATAATAGAGAGAGAGTATGGTACATAATAGAGAGAGAGAGTATGGTACATAATAGAGAGAGAGTATGGTAAATAAGAGAGAGAGTATGGTACATGAGAGAGAGAGTATGGTACATAATAAAGAGAGAGTATGGTACATAATAGAGAGAGAGTATGGTACATGAGAGAGAGAGTATGGTACATAAGAGAGAGAGTATGATACATAATAGAGAGAGTATGGTACATGAGAGAGAGAGTATGGTACATAATAGAGAGAGAGTATG
>OMKN01078956.1:0-10858 GCA_900302345.1 Melanonus zugmayeri
GTGAGCTGGGACGGGGCGTTGCCGCGGCGATCCAGCTCGGCGGGCTACATCGCCATGGCGGAGGAGTACTACAGCGTGAAGTCTCGCAGCGAGCTGATGTTTGAGAAGCAGTCGGAGAGACACGGGCTGACCATGAGGGCCACGCCCAGCGCAGGTACAGACACGCACACACACACAAACACACACACGTGCAGACACACAAACACACATGTGCAGACACACGTGCAGACACACACATACAGATGCACACACACACACACACACAAGTGCAGGTGCACGCACACACACACAAACACACACGTGCAGACACACACACACATACAGATGCACACACACACATACAGATGCACACACACACATACAGATGCACACACACACATACACAGATACACACACACACACAGATGCACAAACACACACACACACACACACACACAGATGCACACACACCCATACAGATACACACACACAGATGCACATACACACATACACTCACACACACACACAGTACACACACACACACACCACACACACGATGCACACACACATACAATGATACACATACAGATGCCCACACACACACACACATACACACACGCACAGTCACACACCGATACACAGATACACACACAGATGCCCACACACCCACACATGCACACACACACAGATACACACACACACACACAGATACACAAACATACAGTGTGTGTTAAAATCAGTTCACACTCAGTCACCTCCTTGCAGTGACTATCTTCATATTTACTATGTTGTCATTTATCCCAACATATACACACAATGATAACACACACAGATGCACACACACCCACACACACGCACAGATGCACACACACATACACACACCCATACAGATACACACACACACACACACACATTTCGGCTGGTCGAACACCGTAGCAAGAACAAACCATTTGTTTAGTCTAATATTCACTTTCAGCTGTGAATATCAAACTGTTACTTACACTTGAAACTTGCTGGTTCAGCGCTTTTTTAAATTGCTCCAATATTGATCGTATTCTTTCATCGCTCTGAGCCTCACGCGGGCGTGGCTGCTAATTGGCTAAACAGGATGTAAATGACCTGTGAGTGTCTGCCAATCAGAAAGCAGGTTGTGTCACTCACCACACGGCTAACGTCTAAATTCACCTGGCCTACGTGTGTGTGTTCATATAGGCTGCAGACATGCGCTGGACCCATGAGGCCCACGGGACTAACCCGGGTCCCACCCTGGTCTCCAGGAATCCTTCCGCCGCCGGCTCAGCCAATCAACACGTGCGGAACTACGTGGCCCGGGAGGCGAACTCCTCGCCTTTCAAAGTGACGTTTCAGAGATAAAGCAACACATGAGCAAAACGTCTTATGTGTCTTATTATTATTTTATGTCTCATTATTCACGAAGCACAACTCAAGGCCTTGAACCTTTTCACCCCCGCCGTTACTGGCGTTCAGGTCTTTGAGCGTTTTTAAGGGGGTTTTTTTGTGCCGATTCCCACGTGTACGTATCTGTATCTTAGCCAGCGTCCCAGAGAAGTGGACACTACACACGATATACGTGGGTGTCATCGCCAGCTGGTAAGAGGTGGCCCTGCAGTCCACTCTTCAGCTGGATGGATGCCTACGAGCGGCCTCTCAGTCACGTGACGACCTCACCTGCCCGAAGATGGCGGGCTTCATTTGTGTTTCAAATCTCTTGATTATCACGTTATGTTCATAGAAATCAAAAGATTCATGAGCAGCAGATGCAGCCGTTCGTTTTCAGTGAGTGACGAGGCGTGGCGGTCACCGTAGCAGCAGTGAGCGGCGCCATGTCCGCGTCCAGAGCGATTAGGAGAGTTGAAATAACGTTATAACTTTATGCAAATGAGCAGTGTCAGCGCTGAAGCAGCAACCAATAGCAGAGCTGGATTGTTTTCTCCACCGCTAGTTTCTAGTGAACATGGAGGAGAAACTATTTCTCTTCAACTCCATCCTGAGGGAAACACTGATGTAACCCTCTGCACGGCCCTGAAAAACACACGATTACACGCAGAAATGTCATCACACACACACACACACACACGCATAACTGCTCAACGCTAGACAGACATGTCCAGGGGAGAGGCGGGAGTTCTGCAGTGTCTGGACACACACGCTGAAACACACCAAACACACACACACACACACAAACAGAAGGGCCGTAAACCACACCAGCAAATTCAAATGAAACAAAGCGCACACTGTGTGACAAACACACACAGCTATACCCACACATGAACACACACACACACACACAGCTTGTGGCAAATCACCACATTAATTCGATTTTTTACTTCAAAGAATCAGGCGGTCGCTTTGGCGGGAAAGTAGGCTGGCACGTAATTTGCTAGTCACTCACAGGTGGAGGGTTTTGTGGAGGCTGTGTGAGCTTGTTTTTGTGTGTAGCCGTCGCACACAAACTGTTAAAAACCTTCTGAATCCATTTCTGGTGCAGTAAGCAATCAATCATTTGATCAGTAATCAAATTAGCTTTATAAGAGACTTGTGTGTGTGTGTGTGTGTGTGTGTGTGTGTGTGTGTTTCAGTGCAGCTCTTTGTGTGCTATTTGTTTGTCCTTGAACTGCCTCTCAAACTATAAGAAGGTTATATCACACAGACACACAGGACACAGGATTTACATAGGATGTAGATTTGCAATATATTTACATGCATTACATCTATTTGACTTTCTTTTTTTAAATGTGTGTAAATGCTGATCTGTAGCCTGGGTCCCTTTCTCTCTCTCAGGGCGTCGGCTTGACCTTAGTTTTTCTCCATTGTTTAAACTCTGAGCACATTTCCATTGTTTTCACTCAGATCTTCTAAATCACATTTTTGCAAAAGTCGAAGCACAAATTGCATCATTTAGCACTTTGTTCACCTGGGGCCGTGTTACAGGGACTTGCAAATCCTATTTTAACTGTTTGGTAACCATGGTAATTAGAGTTAGGACCTGATTTAGGAAAATAGTCAATGTTCCTATCCTATTATCAATTTAAGATAGGAAAAGTGTATTACAGAAGCGTCCTAACTTCCCAAAATCTTTAAAAAACCTCTCCTAACTTTAAGATAACGTTAGGCTATCCTGCTTTTTTTATCTGGCTTCAACGCTGTAGCCAGATTGAAGCCAGATACGATGGAGACAGTGTCGC
The DNA here is from genome assembly GCA_900302345.1 of Melanonus zugmayeri. NCBI lineage: Eukaryota > Metazoa > Chordata > Actinopteri > Gadiformes > Melanonidae > Melanonus > Melanonus zugmayeri. Next base: position 3,186 of record OMKN01078956.1, read on the forward strand.
TATTTTAGCCCGTTCCCGTTCTTTCACCTCCTGACTGAGCGTTGCTGAAAACAGAACATCTTTCACTTTGTCTACAGATGTCACCACACCTCTAACTCATGTCTTCAAGTTGTTTGCTCGTCGTTTTCGCTCCATTGCGGTGCGATGTTGTTACAGTCGGGAGAGGAAAAACCAACGGTAAACTCCACCAGATGAGAAAAGTGGCATCAGTTGCTAGGCAACAGACATAAAAGCTGGTTACCGATGTTGGATTGAGTATTTAGGATTTCCTAACCTGACATAAGATAGGATTTAGTAAGATAAGATTCCTACATTTAGTTAGTGTGAGAGTGTGTGTGGCTGGTTTAAACTTTTTTTGCAGTCACTTCAGTCAGCTGAACATTTTACTGTATTACAGTAACAAATAAATATTTGCTTTGTTACCTTTTTGTATTTGTGCACTGATTTCATCATTACATCCCCAGAAAGACAGTCTAAACATTGTTACAGTACTGTAGTGTTTTTCATTTTACTTATCAGTGCAATTACTGTGAGTTTGGCCCAATTGAGCTCATTGATAGACACATGTGCATTGTATCCTATTCTGATACAAAAAGGAAACAATTTCTACACAATTGTATACATTTGAATATGTAACATGCCCTCATGAAGCCAAAACGTACTAAACTTAAAACCTGCTCTGTATGTATGTGACTTTTTTTCCACTGCAGCCATCAGAATAAAACCCATCCATGCAAGGCTAAATCCACTCAGGGATTTTTCTCCCCAAATCAATGTTGTGTGGAGATGGATGGCTGTGAAAAGTTACATATTGCAGGTTTAGCCATTTTATTTGAATTAAAATAGGTAATGAATCTGAGGTGCAACCTGTAATACAGATGGATGACATTTATTTGCATGAGTTCTAGCAGCGCAAGTTAAAATGGCGTCGCTGATTGACCAGCATTACAACCAGACGATGGCCAACGTTCTTGGGTTATGGCACAGAAGAAGGTCCAATGAGCACTGCTCAACTGTTGCCAAAGCAGCGCTAGTCTCAGCCATCCATTATTTGCACTACATCACCACATGTCTCGTCCTGAATGTTTGATTCATAGAGCAAGTTAAGCTGGTCATCGTCTCGAGAAACTGAAGACACGATTCTCATTGGCTGTCAGCATTGTCACTCAGAAATGTTGAGTTTTTTCATAGTTTACCCAAATATTCTAGGTTTACCCACCAAACTATATCCTCCTCTCTCCAAGGTGTGTGTGTGTGGGGGGGGGGGGGGTACCTTAATAGAGCTGGGTAGTCCCACCCTCTTTGGTGACGAACGGCTGGTGCCACATTTCACAATTTCTATGGAAGTCTATGGACTCAAATGATCTTCTTCTATTCAGGCAGCAAGACATTCAAACAACACAAGATATGGTTCGTCACGTTCTTTTTATCATTTCTAAAATTGTCTGTTATTATGTCTAAGTAATGAAGATGTTTAAAATATGACTAAAAGAACTACAACGTAGGCTACTCATCGATGGACTGTAGCTGGTAAACAAATGACTCCCGTTCTCTCCTGACACATCCATGATTTCAGTGCTGACTGAATTAAAATTGAATCATGCTGAATATTGCTCCAGATTGCAATCATGGGGCAAACAATAATCCATGCTCATGTTTCATAAAAACCAACAACCCAAACAACTGCCAAGGTTTCTGGGTAGTGTATTTATGTTTGTCGAAGTAGCCTGGGTCTCTCTCGGGGCGTCGGCTTGACCTTAGTTTTTCTCCATTGTTTAAACAGAAAATGAAACTGTGCACAAGCTCAACAACAAGCCTCAGACTAAGGCTGAACTCACATTTCCATTGTTTTCACACAGATCTTCTAAATCACATTTTTGCAAAAGTCGAAGCACAAATTGCAGTAAATAAATGTTACAAATTCATTTGAAATGCATCGTGTGTATATTATACACTTTGTATCACATATATGGCAACGTTCAGTTCCTACAATGCATTATATCCTCATAAAAGGTGATTTTCATTTCTGTTCTGGGTAAAAAAGCCCAGATAGCTTCCCCATAGCTCCGCGGAGGAGACGTTCGACCATACTGACTGTAACCTGATCAGCGCTGGTCAAGAGTTTCATTCTGTTACAAACAGAGACATGATTTGGGTTTGAGTATTTTACATTCAACAAACAAAGCGGAGGACTTAGGGTGGACGTGTACGACCTCATGTCATGAGATGCATCAACACAAGCAGAAGGTTCGACAAGTAATTTAAATCCCTGTAGGCAAACAGTCACAGGCAAACTGGGAATATACAAATACCAAGGACTCGGCTAGAGACAAAACACAGAGAGAGAGAGATGAAGAGAGAGAGAGAGAGAGAGAGAGAGAGAGAGAGAGAGGAAAGGGGGGATACGAAATGTTGGTAGAATAAGAGAGAAGGAGGGAGATAAATGAATGCAGTGTTTATCAAGCAGAGAGAGAGTAGAGAAGGTTTTTAGGTAATGATCGTTGAATGATCATTACCTAAATTATATTATATTTGCATTTGGTGGATGCGTCTTACAACACTGAATGCATACAGTCTTGTTGGATCCAGTGGGAATCAAACCCCTAACCCTGGCAGTGATAATGCCAACTGAGCTGACCGGGAATAATGTTGAGTGTAATATACTGAACAGTATGCATTAGGAGTTATTGTTGTACTATATTACGACTGGTACTAGAAGTCCACTCTACAAATTAGCTTTATAAGAGACAGACACAGTGTGTGTGTGTATGTGTGTGTGTGTGTGTGCGCAGTGTTTACGTGCAAGGTTGCATTATTGTATGCATGCATGTATGTTTGCATGTGTGTGTTTCAGTGCACTTCTTTGTGTGCTATTTGTTTGTCCCTGAACTGCTTCTCGAACTATAAGAAGGTTATATCAGACAGACACAGGACACAGGATTTACATAGGATGTAGAGCAATATATTTACATGCATTACAACATCTATTTTACTTCTTCTTTTTTTTTTTTAAACATGTCAAAGGGCATCCTGCACCCAGATCTCCCCGTCCTCCGGATGAGAGTTGGGGAGTGGAGAAGGACGATTTTTCCTTAGACTCTGGAGTCTGCCGGCAGCCCTTGGTTAAATCCAGTGTCGAAAAGAACGAGCCGTGCCTAACGGATCTCAATTACTGACATCGCCAGCAAACCCGGACGCACCTCGTTCCAGATTTTAAGGAGATTGAGGTGATAAATCTGTGCCCCCTGTCGGAAAGCACAACCTCATAGCTGACCTCCCCAACCCGCCGTGTGCCAGCATTACAACCAGGCGATGGCCACCCACCTATATCTTCCTCTCTCTAAACTGGGAGGTGTGTGTGTGTGTTTGGGGGGGGGGTACCTTAATAGAGTTGGGAAGTCCTGCCCTCTTTGGTGACGAACGGCTGGTGCCACATTTCACAATTTTTATGGGAGTCTATGGACTAAAATTAGCTTCTTCTTCTATTCAGGCAGCAAGACATTCAAACACAAGATATGTTTTTTTTAATATCATTTCTAAAATTGGCCGTTCGAAATGATGTCTAAGAAATGAAGGTACTTTGACTGTTATGTGAAAATGCTTTTTTTAACTTTTTATCTCATAATTCCGACTTCACATGAGCATTTTTATTATTATCAAGGCAGTTTTCACCTTCTTTTTCCTTTTGCTGGTGGAACTTGGCTTATAGTAATAAGCTACAGCAAAACAAATAAACATTTCCAGTTGAAAATCAATGTCACAGGTTTGAATATGATGATAACGGATAATTATGTTAGTCCGAAAATAAGACATTTTATTTAAAGTAAGGGGGGCGTAAAGGGGGCGACGTTATTGGTCACTTGGACAAATGCGTCATTGGTATGCGCGACCCTGACTGAAAGCATTCAGTATGCAGTCTGTTCACACTGAAGTATGCAGCCACGTATCTCAGAATGCATTTCACCAGCCGGCAGCAATAGCGGGATTTTAAAGCAGGCTGAAAACTGTTGTAATTTCCGCTCTAGGACTGTTAATGTCACTTTATTATGTTTTTTTCTATTTTTAAGTGTGCAATTGTGTAATTATCAGTTTTGTGAGTTTAATTATTCAGATTGATTCTAGTAAGTGAATATCTCAGGAATAGTTTGGTGAGTTTTCAGAGCAGTGTAATTATCTTTTCACATAAAAAAATATCGTTTATGTATGTCCTCCGTAGAGGACATCAGGATGTGCTAACTGTTTTTTTTTTCACCTGTTTTACACAATACATAGAAGTCAGCTCACTGACTGAGGCAGAGAGAATTCTGACCAGAATCATTGAGGGAGACTCAGACATAGACTTGTCAGATGATGCCTCAATCACTCCACAGGGAGTGATTGAGGCAGAGGATGAGGTCGACAGTTCAGAGGAGGAGGCGTCGACTGAGGAAGAGGAGGATACAGTTAAAGAAGAAGGCCCGTCGTCCGCTATGGGCAAGAACTAACACATAAACTTCTGAGAGGTTTTGATTCAGCATTACTTAACCTACAAGGATTTCCACTCTCTGAAATGACACCTATAGTGCAGATGTACTGCTTATCCAAAACATCAAAGTTTGACTAATGTTCTTGTGATCAGGGTGATAGATGTATGGATGCTAGATGACTTAAAGGGTTACTTCACCCAAAATACATCTCCACATATTTATTTGTCTATCTCTTAAGATTCATGCCTGTGTTGGAAGACTCCAGAGATGTCGTAAACAATACTGCCCCAAACCGTGTGGACTGGCCGCCATCGAAATATTTTGAGCAATACATTGACAACAAAGTCTTTGAGGATATATCCATCTTCACAAACCAGAGAGCGCTTCAGGTGTCAGGCTCAAGTCTAAATACAACACCTGAGGAGATTAAGACCTTCTTTGGAGTCTCACTGTACATGGCATGCCTTGGATACCCAAAAATAAAGATGTACTGGGCCACAAAAACAAGAGTGCCAGTAGTTGCTGAGTCCATGACAAGGGATCGGTTTTTCAAGATCAGAAATTCTCTCAAAATCACCAATGATCTTGATGTAGCAGAAGAAGAGAAGAAGCAAAACCTGCTTTGGAAAGTCAGCCCACTTCTGAAGAAGGTGGAACAAGGCTGCCTAAACCTCCCCAGGCCAGGAAAAGTTTCTGTTGATGAACAAATGGTTCCCTTCACCGGTCGATGTCCAGTCCGTCAATTCGTTCCCGGCAAGCCAAATCCGACCGGATTAAAGGTGTTTGTTCTTGCTACTCCAAATGGAATCGTGTTGGATTTTGAAGTCTATCAAGGAAAGAAAACCTTCATTGGCAGAGACACAGGACTTGGAATAGGAGCAAATGCAGTTCTCCGCTTGGCTGAGTCCATTCCCAGAGGAACTCACATGTATTTTGACAGGTATGATGATGATGATGATGACGATGACCCTGGTGGTGTTGATGATGATTCCCTGTACATATGGCACTTATGGAAGTTTTTGTATCCATGTTTGTCTAGGTACTTCACCTCGATCAAACTATTGGCCTGCAAGTGGAACCCTGATGAAAAATAGAGTCCCAAAGGAATGCAACATTACGCCTGAAAAAGAGTTGCTGAAAAAAGGGAGAGGATCCTCTGTAAAGGAAGCCTGCTGAGCTGGCTGTGACAAAATGGGTTGACAATAAACCAGTGCTCATGGCATCCACAGTGCATGGAATAGAGCCCCAGGATACCTGCACCAGATGGTCACGGAAAGACAAAAGGCATGTTCAAGTGTCAAGACCTGCAGTGGTGGCAGAGTACAACACCAACATGGGGGGTGTCGATATGTGTGATAGAATGCTCAGCTTTTACAGACTGTCCAACCGCACTAGGAAGTGGACTGTTCGCACAATTCTACATTTCTTCGATCTGGCCACCACCAACTCCTGGTTACAGTACAAGGAAGACAGCCAGGCCTTGGCACGACCCATGAAGAAAACTCTCCAATACCTGGAGTTCAAACTGCTCTTGGGTGAGGAACTGATTGCCCAGGCGCAGTCAGGCCAAACCGATTCGGTCGAGTCAGATGCGTCCAATGATGAGGACTACGCTCCATAACACAAGAGAAGGAGGGCCCAGCCAGATAAGCACGTGAGAAAGTATGGAGCTGTCCATTTGCCACAGATGATGGACAACCCCAATACTTCCAGGTGCAGAGCAGAAGGATGCAGTGGAAAAACATTCATCAAGTGCCTCAAGTGCAATATGTACCTCTGCATCTCAAAGAAGTTGAAGAAACTGCTTCATGGAGTACCACAAATGAGGGCTGAATCAGAATAGCCTAAAGCAGTGGTTCCCAACTCCAGTCGAGAGACAGACAGACAGACAGACATATCTCTGTATTATTCTTCATGTTGTTCCTCTTCACGTTTTGTTCCTTGTAGTCGAGTTTCTTTCCCCCAATAACAAACCACCACACACACTTTGTTTGTTTTGTAGTGTGTGTGTGTGTGTGTGTGTACCCCCTGACAGAATTTTTCTTCTCTAAATGTGTTCGTTCGTATTTTCATATATTGAACATATATATTGCCATAACAGAATCCTGATGTCCTCTACAAGGGACATACTATAAAACAAAAATAAAAATATGTTTTGACATTTTTTTGTTGTTGTAATGTTTTTTTCACCCCAAAGACTTATGCGGTGTAAAAAAAATTATAATTTAAAAACGTCTTTTTCTCTGGGTCTCAGGAGGATAAGCTGAAACTGAAATGCGTTAGTAAGTGAGTAGTGCTTTCTGTGATCAGTGTTTTTGAAAAGAAGAGAAGCAGAGAGGCTGAGGCTCAGAGAAGTCTGGGGGGAAGGAGCTCGGCGGGAAGGAATCCAGCCTGGGGCTGCGTCCTAGAGAGAGGGAGGCCCGAAGGATTAAAGCGACATTATAATCACGTCACATCCGGTGACCACACATAGAATTCTGGGTAATGCAGTTCAGTTCAATGCACAGTCATCACCATGGTAGGACTCCGCCTCTCTTGCGCTTCGGCCAATGGGAACGTAGTGGGAAGTACCATGGAAACTCATGAATGAGACTCAGGTCTCATTCACTCTCTTTTGGTCCCATGTGATTGGCTTAGATAGGCCGAGAGCCACGGTGCACCGCGTTTTTTATTTTCATAGAACCCTCCTTTTCTCCTGAGATCTACCCAGTGTTAAGTTAAATAAAATCTGGTTAAATATACCATCGTCTCCTGATTTGAGATTCTTTTAAAAACAGAGTGCGCAAGGCTGGTGAAGATGTGACTGTCTATGTAGCGGAACTCAAGAAGCTGGCGCAGGACTGCAATTATGGGGACATGCTCACACAGATGCTGAGAGACAGGCTTGTGTGTGGGGTGTCGGACGACAGGATTCAGAGACGGCTACTGTCTGAGGTAGACCTGACGTTAGACAAAGCAATGAAAAGTGTCACAAGTGTGGCAAACGGGGCCACATTAAAAGAGCCTGTAGAAGTAGGGGGAGTGATGCCCCTAGTGCAGCACAGCAAGGGAGTCAGAGAGGGAAGGGGGCTAGGGCAAAGCCAGGAAATGTCAGACGTGCTCACCTCCTGACAGAGGAGAAGGAGGAGAGAGACTCTGAGGACTCTCAAGAGATCCACACTATCTATAGCATAGGTCAGAAAAGCCCACCCAAAGTGGCTCCCATCG
>OMKN01078974.1:0-13103 GCA_900302345.1 Melanonus zugmayeri
TACTTGTCTGCAAAAATAGGTGGGTTAGAATGTATGATGTTGGTTGATAGCGGGGCGAATCGGTCCATAATTCCTCACCAAATTTGGACCGCTAGTACCAAGGGTGGGTCTGGGCTAACTGAGTACAATAGAGAGGTGTCTGCTGCTAATGGGGGGGGTTATGAGAATTATGGGTGAATGGCAAACCGTATGCCAGTTTGATTCCTTAGCTTTAGTTGCTGACATTCCCTCCCAAGAAATTCTCTTTGGTTTTGATATGCTCAACAAATATGGTGCTGTAGTTGATGTTAAGGGGCGAACTTGCCGCATAATTGTGAACTGACTGGAAAAGTCTTGCCACTTCTTCCGCACCACTGACCACCCTCTGAGCGGAGAGGAACCCGAAGCAGCCATTTGATGTGCAATGTCTACCCACAAAGCCGTCTTCGCCTTGTTCTGCACGTTCCCTTTGAAGCGGCCGAATAGGACGCTCCTATGTTGGGCCACCCCGTCTAAGAGTATCTGCATCTCCTCCTTTGTGAATATGGAACGTCGTTTTATTTTGCCACTTAATAAAGCCCTTTGTTCCATTTTATCATGTGTGTGTTTTCCATATGGTTTCAGTGGAATTGTGTTGCTAGGGACGTTTATTTCCTCTCCAGTCATTGCATTATCAAACATTGCAACAGGAAATGTTTGTTTTAGAATGTTTTGTTAAGATTAACTTGAAGGAAAAACGCCACACGTGCTCCATTTTCCCCCACAAACATTCACCTCACATAGGTGAGGTGAATGCTTTTCAGGTGTAGAGGATGTGAGGTATTGTGGTGATGGCAGCACCGATAGAAGTTTATGTATAAATAGAGGATGTACATTCTCATTTAGGCCAACTTATGTTAAGATGACTCATAACCCATGTGCTTGGTGAATCACTGTGCGCAATGCGCGCTTGACGCATGCAAACTTGGTGCTGGTTAGCTGCTAACAGTAGCTAACATCATGATTTGATGGGTGCCACACTGAATGGCAACAGTGTGCTTATTGTTGGGAGAAATCGGGATGGTGGTGGGTTTGGGTGGTGTGTGACAGGTGCTGGATGGGCTGTTTGGTAACTGCAAAAAAAAATAAACAAATAAATTAAACAACAAAAGGGGGAGAAAAAACGAAACAAGAGTAAAATCAAAAGAGTCACACAAAAAGGCGGATGACGGATTCCCTCGTCTGAAACCCTGCGTTATAGAGGGCTGCACGGGTTTCAGCAGGGGGAGGAGGAGGGGGAGGAGGAGGGGGAGGAGGGTTGTCTTCCTCCTCGTCGGGCCCGTCAAAAGGTGGCAGAAGTGCTCCGGCACGCACGGCAATGTTGTGCAACATAGCCGTGACCACGACCACCGCGCACGACTTGCAGCGCAACAATTTGGTCTAATTCTGCCATATTGTCTCATAGTCTCAAGTGTAACGCAGCACTTCCTTGTTATAGGCTAGCGGGTGCCGCCCTCTTGATTAATTTCCAGCCGGCCTCAATTCATTATGTCAATTCATACTAATATCAAGCTACGGTCCAAGCTACGGTACCCTAAACACAGTCAGATAAGCCATTTCCTCAGTTAGCTCCACTACATACAAATAAACATAAAAAAAAACACACAAATTGTATATATATTTTTATATTTCGGTGTAATATAATTATTTCCATCATGATGGGAATAGGCAGGAAGCGATAACATTCTTATTATGTCCATATTATCTCCAAGGAGATTGAAAACCTTCCGTTCACGACACACTTGGCGCTGAGGTACATTCGGGAAACAGCTCGGGAACTCAAGGTATACTTCAAGAGCGATTTCACTACACACTTAGCGCTAAGGTACATTCGGGAAACGCAGCCCTAATGCATTACATGAATAATTTTGAATGTAGATGTTTTTTTATGTAGGCCTATACAATATAGCCTAAGCCCTACTGTAGGCCATGGATACTAGGCAATGGATTTTTGTGGATATAGGCTATAATTAAATATATATTTATTTTTTTCAAACTGATTTTCTGTCTGCTTATTTTGTGATTCACACCCTTAAAAATGCACTAGCATACAGGAAATGAAGGACCCCCAGACCCCCCTGGTGGTTTCGGAAGTATGCTTCCACCTTTTTAACTAATTACTTGGATTAAGGGTTCAAAAGCCTAAAGGTGATTGACCCAAGATAAATAACACAAATAACACACAGTAAAAGGATGCAGAATCAGGGTAATCCTGTATAGAACAAACCATGCACATATCAAACATGATAAACATACATACAAATAAATATAAAACATTAACAAACTATGTCTATGAGGGATGCATTCACACAGAGGACACACACACACACAGTTTAAGGGTTAGTGTTAGTAATAGGGTTGGGTTAATAATAGGATTAGCATAAGACAACAGAATGGCAATTTTGAAATACATTTTTATTATAAAAATATATTTACAACAAAAACAGGAGCTTGTAACCATATCATAACTAATACATTTCAAAATGTTTAGGATGTAATTTCACTTAAGTAAAAAAAAAGACAACCATTTTGCACACAGTAAAGTCATGCACCGGAGTTGACCTTGTTTACCCACAGTCATTACTACAATTGTTTAGGTACACAGTATTTAAGGTGAGTGAAATGTACAATATGCTTATTTGTGCAAATGATAAGCTAAAATATTAGCTACAATATTGTGAGAATTGCACACTTGACATACGTAACAAATGGACACTTCATTATTGGTGTGATTCATATAATGCACACAGTAAGCAAACAGGTTGCACATGAATACATTTGAGGAATTATATAAATAAAGGCATTGCTGGAATTTTTGTGTTTTATTGACTTTCTTATATTTCTACAATCTTCTCGCTAACTAAAGTTTAACATTCGTACTGTTGCATTAAAAAAATGCAACAGCAACAACAAATGCAACAAAATATTGTGGCTAATTATTTAGCTGTACAGTGTATTTTCAGTGATTCATATTTATCTTTGAAATATATAACATGCATACATATATTCACATTTATTGGATGCAGAATTAAAATTAATTTCTGATGAGAGACAAACTCCATATCCTGAGTATTATTCTGGCAAATACATAAAACTCACTAGTGTTTCATTTGTGCGCTTGATGGACATTGAGGAAGATGGAAGTTTTATTGTTCGTTTTGTCTTTTTCCTTTATTTCCTACATTGCCTTTTTTTCTTTAAAAAAACTGGAAACGGACGGCAGACTGAGGTAGATATCCATTCATGCTGAACTCCCATCGTCATTTTCAAATGTACCACAATGACCTGAGCAAGTGAGTGAACGCAAGCTGATGTGCAAAGCCTGAATTCACATGCATTAGGTGCAGGGGCGCTGCCAAAGGCAAGTCCATCCTGTGGCCACAGTGAACCTCACATTATGACACATACAGCGGACGGATGGTGTTTGTCTACAGCTGCTGCAGTCCAGCTCTTCTGCGCTCCGTACTCCTCGGGGCAAAGCGCCGTGTAACCCGTGGCCTCCCCCAACCTGCGCTTCTGGACCCGGTGGAGCAGGATCCTGTAGGTCCCCGTCAGTGGGCTCCGAGCATCCGCACACGGATTGTTCTGGAGGTGGATGGCTACGATGCCCAAATCCGACAGAAGACCTTTCACTTCCTGCTCCTCCACGCCCAGGGCCTGGGAGACCTGGGCGAAGTGAGCGGGCGCCAGGGGAAGGGTGGCGTACGCCCGCGGGTACTCGATGCCACCCAGCCAGCGGCTGGCGATCACCTGGGAGAGGGAGGTGCGTTCAACGGCGACGGGCCGCAGCATGCCCTTGATGATCAGCTGACACTGTTCGGGGACGTAGGCGGGGATAGTGTAAGAGCCCCGACGGATGCAGTGCTTCAGCCTGCCCATGCTGGTCCCCAGGAATGGCATGGTGGCCGTCACCATGAAGTACAGCAGAATACCCAAGGCCCAGACGTCCACGTAGCGGCCCACATAGCCGTGATCCTTAAACAGCTCGGGGGCGGCGTAAGAGGGCGAGCCGCAGAAGGTGGTGAGGACGTTGTTGGGGTCGCTCTGGATGCTGAAGCCGAAGTCGCCCACTTTGATGCAGTAGCTGGTGGTGTAGAATATGTTATCCGCTTTGAGGTCTCGGTGGACAATATTATTGTCGTGCTAAAACGGACAATATTTGGTGTGGAAAAGAAACAAAAAAAAGTTTACATTTGCCAGTTGCTCAATATTTAATTGACTTTAACTACAGAAGAATGCACATGATACTGCACTGCAATTATGTGAGCACGCTATTCATAGACTACAGCTCGGCATTCAATACCATTATCCCCTCCAAGCTCGTCACCAAACTCAGGGACCTAGGACTGAACACCTCCCTGTGTAAATGGGTCCTTGACTTCCTGACGGGCAGAACCCAGGTGGTGAGAGTTGGCAGCCACACCTCATCATCACTGACCCTCAACATGGGGGGCCCCCACAGGGTTGTGTCCTGAGCCCTCTGCTATACTCCCTCTACACACATGACTGTGTGGCCACTTTCAGCTCCAACACCATCGTCATGACGTCACCGTGATTTCATTGTAATAACATTTTTAAAAAATGTAACTTGAACTCTAACATGATTGCTATACAAATTGCACATGATTGCTATAAAACATAATCTGTAAAGGGCTTCATATGTTAATCTACTTGACTAGTTTCATAAAGAATGTCCTCCTCTCCTGTGAGTTTGAAATGAGACACACTTCCCAAAAGTAGCACAGCACTCACCATGTACTTGACCGCAGAGATGACCTGAGCAAAGATCCTCTTGGACTCCATGTCAGTGAACCTGCCCCTGGTGGTGAGTCTGGTCAACAGGTCTCCACCGTTGCCGTACTCCATCACCAGGTACAGCTTCCGGCTGGACTCCATCACCTCGTAGAGACGCACAATGTTGGGGTGGCACAGGTTCTCCATGCAGCTGATCTCAGAGGAAAACATAGACTGGCACTTCTTGTCCAGCCGCATCTTGTCCAGGACTTTGATGGCTACCCTCTCTTAGAAGAGAAGGAGAGTGAGAGAGAGTCAACGCAATTGACTGTGAACTAGTAAACAGATGGATGGATGGATGGACTGGATGGATGATGGATGGATGAATGGATGATGGATGGATGGATGAACTGGATGGATGGACTGGATAAGCATAAAAGGGTAAGCAATAGCAGGTACGATAGTGTGGCTATACAGTATGGTGTTTCACTCACAGCTGAAAGGTTCTGGGGTCGATCCCCAATGTCTGTAATCTACCTTCATCATCCTTGAGCAAGATGCTTAACACTTATCTGCTCTTTAATGAAATGTATTCACTATAAGTCATTTTGGATAAAAGTGTCAAAAGTGGCTAAATAGTAAATAATAGTAGCAGTAGATTGAATGTAACAAAATATGGGGATACATCTTGATGCTACCCAACGAGAAGAGGAAGTCCATTCCACTCAGGAGTAGAAACAGATAGAGTATGTAGTATGTGACACACACAATAATGTCTAATTCACTCACAACTCATTAAGACACATTGAAGTAAGGTATGCTAAATTACTGATAGAAAGAAACCAAAACACAATCCATATAAACATTCCTTTTTCCTCACCTTTGGTCAAGGCATGGATGCCGAGTCTGACGTGAGAGAAGTTTCCTTGACCTATCTCTCCTCGCAGCTCGTAGAAACCCACCCTGCGCTCCAGCATCAGGTCATAGCCCACCCGCTCGTTGTGGGTCATTTCATAGACCACCCTCTCGAAGGGCGACTTCACCCTCCTCTCTGCCTCGGTCACCTCTGGGGTGGCTGCGGCTGGCAAAGCTTTGGTTGCCATCTCCTCTGGAAGGGCACCATTATCTTTGGATTCTTTGCTTGTACTGCCTAGAGGCCATCTTGCTTTAATTGCAAAAAATAAATAACAAATAAATTAGAAATGTAAAAGAACTGAAAAAAATCACTCAAACAGATTGTCACCTGAAATGAAAATAATGAGCATTATTTTTTTCATAATTTTATATTTTAACAATAAACTAGACAGAACGACATGTAGGCTTATAGAGTGCAGGGTAGCAGGGTTTTTCTATGGGACACAGGCAATGTGATTGGCCTCTGGTAATCCCAGCATGCACTTCACCTGTCCTCCTATGTCAAAAAGTCAAAAGGTATGCCTCCTTTGACCATAACCATAAGCTGTGTGTTATAGACCTAGTTGTTTTATGTGTGAATGTGTGTAGATGATAAGGTATTGCATTTAAATAGCCAGACCATTAACTAAATTAATGACTACTGTCACTATATACAGATTGGAAACATACCAGAAAAGAAAACCATCTTACATGGTTAAATATAAGCACTATCTCTCTCTCTCTTTTGAAAGAGATAATTGAGAAAATGTAATTTAAAGAAATGATGCAGTGTAAAGTAACACGCAGGTTTAAGAAGCCTAATAAATTACACAAATACACATACTGATCAACTAGACACCACCATAACAAGAGAGCCCCATGTGGACTACAGTGGAGACTGATATGCTGTCAACCACTGACATAAATAAGCTGTCAACGCCCACTGCTGGTTAGGATTAAAGGTACAGCGTTAGTGGGTTAATTCTACTGTATTTATAACCTACTAAGCGGTTTAAAAGTTATATAATTGGTAGCCGTTGATTATAACAGATTCTATCTTTGCATTAGAAATGCTACATAATAGAGAGATTTGAGATAGGCCTACATGTGATGGACAGTAGAGTTAACCTGAATGCACTCAACTAAACAACAAACAAATAAAAAACAAACAACACATGATAATCATTGTAGTCATAGAGACTGAATAAATAAAACAATTAAAATACGATGTGATTCATTAGATAGTTTAAGCAGATCATTATCATATAACAACACATAGGCCTAATGTACAATCAGCTATGTATTCAGTGTTACTAAGTAAGTTAAGCGAAACACAGAATAAATAAATACACAGAAATACACAGAAAAAAATGTAAACTTCAGCTTGTACAAAGTTGTTGTCCAAATAGAAAAATACAGATAAAGCTAAATAATGGATAATGGAATAACTTACCTGGGCACTGAAACGTCTCTCCCACAGGCTCGTGTTGACTGAATGGAGACTATACTCTCTCTCCTCGAAGCACACAGACAATCCTATTACCACAATGTATTAATATCCATGAGGTCAACTGAAATCCGACAGACACTTTAAATAAATACAAATACAAATACAAATAATAATACAAATGTATTATTAATAATAATAATAATAATCATAATAATCATAATAATAATAATCAAAAGCAATCTCCGTCTAATCTTAAAATACACTAATAGAGGTGGAACAACATTTGGATAAATGTCAAATATATCCATATGGCTATATATTACATTTCATGTTATGTTAGATATATCATGGCTATATTGAAGACAAATATCTTCTTGATATATTGAAAATATTAATGCCAACACTGTCATGAGATTAGACTGATAATTGACAGCCAATTGGATACACGTTATAGTATTTAGCAACGTATAGATGTATTGAACATAACTCGGTGGCAGAAGTAGCGTTATGTGATTGGCATTTAACTAGCCAATCGCGACGTGCTTCCTTGTACTTCCACCAATCACCGACGAGGGATAGTTGGCGGGAGTCGAGGAGGCGGGTCATTTACGTGCTCGGTTAACGAATCAAAAGCACACATCTCGGTGACCACAATAGCACACGCTAGCACGTCGTGTTGTGATATGTAAGAACTCTGCTATTTTGTAAACAGTTGTTTGTCGAAGATCCAGATGATGGCGACAACGGTGGCGACCCCCGTCACGCCAACGGAACCGGACCCGGGCCGGAGTGCGGGTGAGGAAGAAAGCCGAGGAGGGAACGACGCGGACGAGGAGAGCCAACACGGCAGCACCGGGCCCGCGGCGAGCGTCGCGGCGCACAGTCGCGTCTCTAAACTCCCGCTGGCTCGCATCAAGGCGCTGATGAAGGCAGACCCCGACGTGTCACTCGCAAGTCAAGAGTCCGTGTTCATCATCGCGAAGGCCACGGTAGGTTTGCGAAGAAAATCCCGAAGGAAGCAGGAATGGACATTTGTCGCTTTGGCTTTAAATGTAGATTTAGCTCTTGGTGAACTGCTGATTGGCTGCGTGCGTAGCCGGGCCGCTCGCAGCACCCACAGCGATGCTGTCATTCGACACAACTTGCAGATCAGAAGTGTGCTGACATATTGTTCACCAGATCAGAAGTGTGATGTTTTTCACTGACATATTGTTCACCAGATCAAAAGTGATGTTCTTCACTGACATATTGTTCACCAGATCAAAAGTGTGATGTTCTTCACTGACATATTGTTCACCAGATCAAAAGTGTGATGTTCTTCACTGACATATTGTTCACCAGATCAAAAGTGTGATGTTCTTCACTGACATATTGTTCACCAGATCAAAAGTGTGATGTTCTTCACTGACATATTGTTCACCAGATCAAAAGTGTGATGTTCTTCACTGACACATTGTTCACATTTGACAGTTGTGTTCACCGAGCCAAGCTGACTGTGCGCTTCTGGTCTTTCCTTGCAGGAATTGTTTGTTGAGATGATTGCCAAGGATGCCCTGGTGTATGCCCAGCAAGGAAAGAGGAAAACTCTGCAGAGGAAAGACTTGGGTACGTTTTCTATGAAGATATCCCACCGTGTGGATTGCACCCCCTCTAACATACAGTATGCCTGAAAGACTTTGTCCAGGTGATGTCCTGTATAAAAGAAAAGGGCATTACTATTTCCAATTCCCATCCCTCTCACGTTTTGAAGGGAAAGCCTTCTATATATCCTGTTTTTATTCTCTCTCTTAATAATTGGGATCACTACGCATGTTTCTATCCTACAGACAATGCGATAGAGGCCATAGACGAGTTTGCTTTTCTTGAAGGTAAGTTTACTATGCCTTTAAAAAAAATATCTATTCATTGTTGTGTAGCCATCATTCAGATGGGAGACACACAATCTACGGTTGTGTTTTAGGCAGGCATGACGTGGTACGAGTCAAATTTATATAAATGTATAGAAGAAAACGAGTTTAGGTTCAAATACAATTTACATTATGCTTTGACATTTTTGGTCAGTTTACAAAATATATTTGCAATTTCTAGTCAGTCGTATAAGGGAAATAGGGATTTAGATTTTACTGTTGGGTAAAAGGATTTGGTCTATGGTTAGGGTTAGTAATGTGATTATTGTCAGCATGGTTATTAGGGTTATAGTGTTAGGATCATAGGGTAAGGGTTTAGGTTTAGCAAACAACTTCCCCTGGTTTTAGGGTTTTGGGTGATTGAGTAAATAATGGTTATAAATGTATATCATTCTTGTAACCTTTTTGTATCTTGTCTTATTTGAAGGTACATTGGACTGATTGTTTTGTCTAAACAGGAGAAGCACAGATACCAGAGACATTTTCCATTTGAAACCTGCTGGTAATTTTCTAATCCTCATTTGTAAATGTGCCATCAATTGCTTGAACAAATGTAGACCTTTGTTGTGCTTAGTGTTGTATCATACATTGTCAATCTGCTTTATGTTGTTGTAAATAGGAATATTGTAAAATAGTCCCTATAAAACATAAGTTACTATTTTGCCAGTTTTGATTATTTGTATTGTGAAATGACTATTAAACTATTTTAATCAATTTGTTTTCTATTGTCTTTTTCTTTTACGGTACAAATGATCTTACTCAGTCAGGCAGGAATTTGAGGCATTTGATGCATAACTAAGGGATCAAATTAGTTAGTTTTTTTGATTCGCTTCGTCAGTGCAAATGTAGTTGTGAAACGTTTTGGATCTCTGCCTGAAGGCTGATATTAACTAAACATCTTTTAGTAAACATCTCTGTTTTAGTCTCAACAGAATAGTGGCTTAAACATGTCATTTCATTTTTCCCCCTTGTTCATAGTCAAGGGTGTGTCATGAGAGATTTAACAATTTTCACAAACTGCTTCAGTGTTCTTGGCTTCAGTGCCACCATGTGGCAATGCTGAGGTAATATGATTTGTCTGGGAATGTTATGGCTCAGGTTATAACAATAGTCTACTATTAGTGGCTTTATGTTACCAAAATCACACCACATAAGAGAGCTAGAGCTACACCCAATACTCCAACAAACTTACAAATAAAGACAATACTTAATCTGAATTTGAAACGTCTAGCGTGCTATTGTATATATTATCAAGATCTATCCGATACAACACCCAAATGAGCTGTGTGTCAAATGGGTCTTGGCTGTGTTGTCATGGCGGTTTTCCTGTGCCTCAGCAAATGCTTTGTAATTAGTTTAGTTATCAACAAGCAGACACTGATGGAGGATACGAGGAGTTAAATACTTTTTTTCTTCTTCCTGCAAGGCAGGTGTAATTGGCTGAATGCCATTGTTTTTTTATCACATTGACGAAACCACATCAACCCTTTGAGTTTACGCAAATTGTCTCCCAATTTCCCCTGGATGGAGACTGGTGTGTTGTTGTTTCTGGCAGACGTGTTTTAAACACATGTCCATCAGAAGTTTTTAGTTTCACAGTCAAGACCTCTTGAGTTTTTTTGCAATGGGGATTTTCAAAATAAATGTTTTTCTATGTTTAAGCTGGGTCTTTCTGGTTCTCTAATGAAACGAGAGCTGGGAGAAGCACAGATGTTTGGTTCCAGTACACCAGTCAACTCCCAGCAGAAGAATGCCTGACTGGCACAGAGGAACATGGAATACCTCTCCTCTCTAATAAAATATAATCACATGTTGCCGGGATGGACATCGCTTTATTCCCACAGTCGATATAGACATTCCACTTAGGAAATCCCATGTGAAGTCGGTGAGGGCTTCGCTCCCGCCTATTGTCCGGACTTGTAACCATAAATCAGGACCTGCTTAGATTGATGGCTCTCGTTTATGCTGCTAAAAGCACGGTATGCTTAAAGAATACGCATGGCTCTATTCCTGTGCCTTGAATCTGTCCAAAGGGTTCCAGAGTCATTAAGAATACGTTTCAAACAAGAGACAGGCAGTCGGGCCCAAACATTCTTTTAATAGACTTGGCACAGCATTGATTGTAAATCACCACCAATTATTTGGTAAAAGTATTTTGCGTTCATTTGTCTTCTGGTTTTTCCAATGTATAATGTCTCCAGACCGTCTTCAATATGAGAATGGATACAAATCTATAAAACACATCAACTTCCATACAGTGTGCTCGTCTTGTCCGCTTCATTCCCTTTCTCATCTCTACCCCCCTGGAACCTCGTCCGTTGGACATCCATTGAGGTAACCTCTCCCTGGGCCACAAGACCTGCAAACAGAGCCCTGTGCTCCAACATCTCCAGGAGGCCTTGGCATCCATCTGTACATCTCTCACCACCACCACCCCCATGGAGAAGACCACTTTTCATCCTATGAATGAATGACACAACCTCCCACACACATGCATATGCACACACACACACACACACCTCTCTTTTTCATTGCCCCTGCTGCTTATTTTCTGAACGGCCTGTGGAATATTTGCTGTGGGAGACTGTATACTTTAACAAGATGTTTCTTAATCGCTGAAGAGATATGCAGGAAATGTATTTGGCTCAGGAGCAGACCTGCAGTCATGTGAAAGGTATGTTTATGCAGCTGAGAGATTCCAACCTGATTTCTTAAGGGTCAAATTCCAACACTGAATACCCCTCAACCCTGACATGCACACACGCACACATATATGTACACACATACACACACACACACACACACACACACACACACACACACACACAGACACACACATTGCAACCTCACCCCCTTAGTACACTGGCTGCATATTTTCACTTCCAGTGGTCAGGTATGTAAGCCTATGCCCGTACGTACAGCGGAGTCATAGCGGATTACAGTAAAGCATTGTCTTACAAATATTTAAGTTTTTCCACCAAATATCCAACCATTACCCAAGCATGATATTCCCCAAAGGTAAAATGTATGCTTTGTTAGTGTCTGCACACCTGTCTTGCTTTGGGTAGTTCCAATAGTGATTCGCTTATATTATGTAAGTGTGTTTACCACACAATTTGTGCAGCTTTTAGATGAAATACGAGCAAATGTATAAGGAATGGAAAATTTAAGTTTAAATTGAGGTTAGTGAGGCTTATTTCAATATACAGAGATGTTTACCACGTAGCTTTCAACAAGTAGGTAGAGTATATCCAATAATGCACTGGATTTCTGACAATGTCACCATTTGCAGGTTAGTGCAAGACTGTTAAAGCCTGTAGATGAACCAATGGCTTCATGCCTTGTTATTGCATTCATTTTTTTATATGCAAAGTGTGATCTTTTAATTCACTACTTCTATTATTTATTAAATTGAATGATTAAGTTTAAAATACAGACATCACAAATAATACACATCACAGTGCACATTTAACATTACAACACAACTGTGTGTTATTCTGTTGGGTAATCCAATCCAGTTTTTTTCAGAAGAGTTTAGCATACTTTTTGGAAACTCTCCAGCAAAGATCTAAAAGGAGAACATAACTAC
Source organism: Melanonus zugmayeri (assembly GCA_900302345.1). Lineage (NCBI taxonomy): Eukaryota > Metazoa > Chordata > Actinopteri > Gadiformes > Melanonidae > Melanonus > Melanonus zugmayeri. The sequence continues at coordinate 12,593 of OMKN01078974.1, forward strand.
TTCGGGTGTGATTTGTGTCGGACCCGCCTAATGTTAGAAATCAATCTTTCCTGGCATAGAAGAAAGCCCTACGTTGGGGCTATTGGACTGGTATTTGGGAGCGCACCGGCTCAGGAATGCAATCTGTGGTTTAAGATGAAAGAGAGACAAGAAGAGGTGGAATGAAAACGATCAAGAGCGATCGTGCAAATCTCTCTCAATGCCACAATCTGTTGTTGAAGACACCTATTATAATCCACACCCCTGGGAATGAACACTGTTTGAGCCTTGGGAAAAAGTAGGCAAAGGGGAATGACGTATGATATTTTAGGATTACATTTTGATCACATATTATTATACAGTATATTACATCATATTATCTCATTGTAGGTTCTCGCTACATTGTCGTTCTTGGTGCTCTGTATGTAGTAAAGTAAAGATGAGCAGTTGCCCAGACAAGCATATGGGACAAAATGAGAGCTAAAAGGAGAGGAGGGAGCAGTGAGAGAAAGTGTCAAAGAAGAAGAAAGGG
>OMKN01079032.1:0-10714 GCA_900302345.1 Melanonus zugmayeri
CTGCCGTGCCCCAGGAAGGCTCACGGTGTTTGCCTCGGGGGAAAGCTCGGGGGTTTGAGAAGAAGTGTCCCATCGTCACTCGCTTGCCTGCAACCGGATAGTGTGACGGAGACACAAGGTCGTCCACCGGCTGCCGCGCCCCGACGGTGCCTAGCGAGGCTCCCGGGGGGGACGGAGGGGGCTCCTGGCGTCAAGACGCGCCCTGAGGCGGCTCGAGTCGGCTCGTCCGGATCGCAAAGCATTTTGTAACTCGCCATTCAGTGACCAATTCAAATGAATTGTTTTGAGGCTTCTGCCTCTTCCTCTGGAGAATCACACGGCTCAAACTTATAGGGCTGGACTACACCGACTGCAGCGTGCGCAAAATGAGAGCTCGTTTGACATGGGCGCTCCGCCCATGTCAAATGAGCTCTCATTTCCAGGGAGGGAAAAGTCAATCAAAACGGGACCTGACACACCCACACGGCCTTGGCAAAGTGCCAACAGCATAATAAGCAACCTTTTTGATCTAGATTTTCTAATAGCTATGAATGTTTTTTTTTCACTACGATTTTTGTGGATGCTTAATGAGACACCCAACTATGATATCATATATGCATTTGTATTATTTCAAGCCAGGTGTCCAATCACTTTAAACAAATATACAAAAAAGGACACCTGGGGATGAAACAGTTGCTATAGTATGCAGTTACACATGTTGTAAATAGTGTAAAACGATTAAGTAAAACAAGGTATTCTGTAACAAAATCAATTGAGCTCTTCTGTACCAAATAAAGGGGCTTTTGTCTGCCAAACAAAGGGCTCTTCTGTACAACAACAAACAGCTCTGCTCCGAGTGGACCAGGCACGCTCACCTCTGTTGAAGAACATGTAGCGGACCACAGCCGAGTGGCGGTTGATCTTGAAGGGGTGTCCGCTCAGCACAAGCCTCTTCAGCACCACACGCCGGGGGTCACAACTCAGCAGACTGCCTGTGGCCACCAGGTCCTGCATGCCTGGAGGACGGACACAGACACAGACACAGACACAGACACACACACACACACACACACAATCAATTGGGGATGTTTGATCCAATGTTGGAGCATGACCAATAATGGCATTTCTGCCGTCAATCCATCCTTCTGCATTGATTACTTCAGTTATTACAACTAACCAATCAATGAAAAATGACCATGTTCAATCGTATTCACAGCACAACGTCCATGACATATTCAATGCACTGGATAAATTACATTCCAGGGATTAACTACCTAAACTGAACCAATGAATTCCTATTAAAAAATATTCTAAAACAGATGTAGATATGAACAAATGTATTTAGATCAATGTATTCATTTATCAATTATGCATAGTCAAGTCAAATAAAAATGGTGCCTGTAAAGGATACTCAATAAGACATCTAGCTGTATCTCATCATGCATCTTACCGTCCTCCCTCTGTTTGAAGACCAGCGTCCCGGCGGGGGGGAAGGTGATGGGAGCATACACGGTAACCACGGTGGGAGCGTCCGGCCGGAGGAAGCGCTCCATCTTATGCTTGTCAGCTGAAAGGAAAGCACACAATGTCACAAACTGCTTGCATCGGAAGCTTCACGCTACACATATCAAGTGTGTTGAACAATTTGTGGTGTTTTATTTAGTATTGAGTTTTGTATCTTTTCTTTAACCTTTTCTTTACCATTTAAAAGCAAACGTGTGTGTGTGTCATGTTCAAAGAGCTAGGCTGGTACCCGTGGTGTGCTGTGAGAAGATCGGTGAGGCCCGGAACCTTCTGAAGCCACACTGGAACACCAGCTCCTCCTTGGACTTGATGGGCTCCGTGTTGCTGGGATGTCTCCTCACCAACAGGTGCATCACTGACATCTGTTGATACACGAGAAAACATTGTCGATAAAGGTTAATGAGTCGAGTGAGCAGAGAAAAAAAAAAGTACAATATGCAAAACATTTTTGTTTGAAATGTGCTCTAAAACACATTCTGTCATGTAGACGCTAACTTTAACGGTGTCATTGCATCGTTTTTTCATAAATTGCGCTCCTTTTGAGATACAATAGGTCACTCCTAGTTGCATTATGTATGTTGGCAGAGATGGAAATTAGCACCAGCCACCAGCCAAATGCTGTTGAAATATATTAGTGGCTGGTAGATTCCAAATACATAATAAAATTGTACCGTTGGTTTACTATTGTGTGGTTGGTGGATTTTACCAAGTGGATATAAGTGCGAGTACAAGTGGCTGTATCTCCGAAGACATTTTGTGCATCAGTTCGTAGCACGGTACAGTTGACAGAACGGTGCCAGGTTAGTGTTGATAACGCACTAGAGAGGCTAGACGCAATATTCGCCTCTGATTGGCTAACATCACTGTGACGGGCAGTGCTGTTAGCCAATCAGAGGCAAGTCATTTAAATGTCACGAATATTCATGAGTAAGGGCCGAAAACGGGTCGTTCTTTCCACCCACATCATTCGCCTAACTAGAACAGCCTGAAACAGGCAAACAGGAGCATTTTTTTCACCAAAACCGGCTCAGAGGGCATTCACTAGAGACCACGCAAAATTGATGACAGAACGATGCAATGACACCTTTAAGGGTTAGCGTTAAAAGCCCCCGTTGCTTTAAAAAATCCTAGAGAAAACAGTGCATTGTGTAGTGGGGTGGCTCTATCATTGCATTTTGTGTTTCATGATGTTTTATGTTTTTTTTAATGTTTTATATTTATAATTGAAAAGTTGCAAGCATATGGATTTATTAGAATATCCACATAAATAACAAGGTGTAACATTTCCAATGATACCGCTGTCATTCAAATTCTCAAGAAAGGCAGTGGTAGTTGAGAGGTTAAAGGAAACAGACTGCAAACCATAGTTTGTTGAAGTTTGTTCATTTGTAATACATTGGCCAATGACCCCATCTACTGTGCAGTACTTTAACTAGTTTTAGTTTTAATGGAATGTAGAGTAGCATATGTAACACCATCTCAGTGACTGTTGTAGACATCTTTGTCCTTGTAATGGACTACTCTGAAAAATCAATAGCACCTGTATCAGTTAGATTGTAAACACAAGAATGACAAATGGCAGGAGGTTATTGTTTTGCTGTTAACAAGGCAGGAAGTAATTACAAGTTAATGTATACTACAGAATACAGAACATATTACTTCCATTATAATGCCAAGGGTGCAATTGCAGGCTTGTCTTTTTGTGTGCTCTTTTGTGTAAGTAAGCACATTGTTTCACTATGTTTACATTTACCTCATATTTTACAATTTCTTTTAATTTAATCAAAATGTTTTTGTCTTCTTTTAGCCACCAGAGAGGCAGATAGTTGTTGGCATTTGCGCAATGTCAAAGAAATCCAAATCCAAACCGATGAAGGAGATCTTGGAGCGCTTGTGTCTGTTTAAGTACATCACTGTGGTAACTTTGGAGGAAGATGTCATCCTCAATGAACCTGTCGACGACTGGCCCCACTGTGACTGCCTCATCTCCTTTCACTCCAAAGGTACAGCTCCGCTTGTGTGTCCAACTAGTTGTTTCACAAAGATCAAAACAACACACGCTTCCTTTGTTAGTGAATACACGGTGGCAACACAAATTGAACATGCAGTGCATCATCAATGAGCATACATGAAGCACTTCCATCTTTATTGATACTGCATTCTTTAATGAAGTTGATGATTACTTAGCAGGTACTACCAACAACGTTTTTGTGTCATATATTTGCAACATACACATAGAATCAAGGAATCCTTAGAGTCAATACTTCAGGTTTTCTTTGTAATTGTTTGATTACATGCATAACACACAGTTGAACACAAAGCCACAACAATAAAAATACTTAATTGATCCTTTTAGGCTTTCCTCTGGACAAGGCAGTGGCTTATGAAAAACTAAGAAACCCGTTTGTCATGAATAACCTGGACTTCCAGTACTGCATCCAAGACAGGTAAGCTGTCGTCTGGCGCCTTCTCCAAATTATATATTGATGGTCTTGTTTTGTTCAGGTTATGCTTAATATAATCTCTATAAACAGACGAGAGGAGGGAGTCGACAATATCAACTGCATGCTACGGATGTAGGCAGGGATTTGGTTGTGTGCAGATGTAAGAATTTGTGTGGATAACGAAAGATTGGGACTACCAAAAGTATCTACTAATATATTACTAATAATAATCTAATCATTGTTGGTAACTGGTTTAAGCTGACTAAACCACTCTGTGCTGTCCCGTTAATGGAAAATAATGTACTTATTTTCCATTAAGCAACCTTGGCTTCGCCTTGGGCCACATCACTGCCCTGTCGTACATTATTTTCCATTAATGGGACAGCCTGTCATGGTTTATTCCTAACGTATGGCATATCTGTTCTTGATCATTGTGGGGATCAATTTTCATTGGATTAAACATACAATTTGTACCTTTTTATTTAAAGGTGCAGTCTGTAGGATTTAGTGGAATCTAGCGGTGAGGTTGCAGATTGCAACCAACTGAATAACCCCCCCCCCCTTCCCTTTCCAACGACGTAGGAGAAGCTACAGTGGCCTGTACTGGCCTGTAAGGTGCCAGTAGGTACTTCCAAAATGTCATCGTCTACGACAGCATCAAGTAGACAAGTTTTAAGTGATGAGGTTCCTTGATAGATTTATAAATTGTATTTGGTTATTTAGTCTGTAAAACTATAGGTCATAGCTTCCAAGTAAGATAGCGATTATGATTGTTAATTGTTTCGCATTGTGGTAGCGTTTTATAAAAACGCATCCTCTCTAGAGCCGTTTGTCCGTTCTGGGCTACTGTAGAAACATGACAGTGCAACATGGCGAGCTCCCTATGAAGAGGACCCGCTCCCTATATAGGCTCATTCTAAAGTAACAAAAACGCAATTCTTATTTTCATCGGATTTTACACTAATTAAAACATACTTATGAATATTATATTCCATTTCTGCCAAGTCCGTTCCGCTAGATGCCTCTAAATTCTGCACTCTGCACCTTTAATACATTGGTTAAGTATACTTGAGTACAATATTGAATATTGAACCAATCAATTATAAAATAATATAATATAAATGAATACAGTTTTGTGGACATGCACTTGCAACGTGATTCCGGGTCTTGATTCCATGACATCTTATTTGTTGATCAACGAAGGATAACATGTTTTTTTTCTCCTGATGTTGCTTTTCTTTTAGGAGGGAAGTGTACAGAATACTGAAGGATGAAGGGATCCAGCTACCTCGCTTTGCTGTGCTAAACCGAGATCCTGCGAGACCAGAGGGTTAGTGGGGGTAAAAAACAAAAGTCATGGATCATAGCAACATCTATGATAATAACATCTTCAATAATATAATAATGCAGTATAAGCCTGCAAAGAGAAAAATATGCAGTCGTAAAATTATAAGAAAAACGTATATTGCGTATATTGCCCTTGCAATTTACTTATGAATCATTGACGATATATTGCACCACACTTCTGGTAGCAACAAGCTAGTGGGACTCATCCAAGTACAATAGCGACAATCAGTACAATCAGCGCTCTGTCTGGCAAATTCAGAATTCATCCAGAATTATATGGTCATATATGCACAAAAAAAGGACATAAACTGGCATACTGTTTTAAGAAGCCTGTGATAAGGTCTTCCCGTTAAGCACTCATCATGTAATGTTGCATGGTGGGTCGTAGAAATCTCCAAACCGGTGCTGCCCGGTGTCATCATCATCTACGGCCGTGTCCCAATACCCCCCTTAGCCCTACCCCTTAGCCCTACCTCTCCGTTTGCACACTCCCGCGTAGGGGTAGGGGGTCCCATTTCATTTGGAGATCTAGGGGTAGGGCTAAGTGGTAGTGCTAGATGCAGCTATTTGGCCCTCGAAACAAAGATTTTTCAGATGCACACTTCAAACGAAGTGCCTCCACCCCATCTACAAGTGCAGCCATGGCAGCCCTCGACCCCACAACCCCATCCCCTAAAAAAAAAAGAAAGGCCAATCTAGTACTGGATTTCCTCAAGGAGGAATCCATCAAAGAGCAGAAGCGAAGAGAGTGAGGCAAAAACAAATGACCCCAAAGGTTTTTGGGGGGTTATTTGAGAAATTGATTGACAAACACTAATGTTCAGTTCGTTCAATAGTATACTACTGTTCTACTTTGACTATTTTTGGAATTTGAATAAAGCTATTTCTGGTTCAAACAGATTTAATTAAGTCTTGTGTGTGAGTATTAATAGCAGATTCTTCGAGATACGCTATTGTCATCATACTGTATTTCCACAATGTAAATAATTAAATTCTTGAGATATACCGGCATTGTGGATACAACAAAGAATCACAACAACACAGCTCCCGTCGCTGGTGTGTTACATATGTGCCATCGTCGGCTACTGATGACATAACGAGTGGTGTCCCATTTCTTAGGTAAAGATTTCAACCACTATCCCTTGTGGCTCCGTTTTGAAGTGCACTTCAAACTCGAGGGCACTTAGAATTTAGGGGTAGGGCTAACAAAAGAGAATTGGGACACGGCCTACACCTCTCACTGGGGTTCACTGATTGGCGACTGAATGTTGGTGAATGATGTGTCGAAGTGCATCATAAACTGAAGACCACCAGATATGGAATATTGGTTTTTCCCTATATTAAAGCTAAAAGTCTTGACTTTCACCTAATATTGTTTGTCACTGTATAACTATATAGAGTGCACAATATGTGTGATGCATGGGTATATGTGTGTGTGAATTACATATGAGGTAGCGTCTGACAATATATGCTAGTGCATTAATTGCTGTGATTGCATGCTTTCTCAGAATGCAACTTGGTGGAAGGTGAGGACCATGTTGAAGTAAATGGAGAAGTCTTTCAGAAACCTTTCGTAGAGAAGCCAGTAAGTGCCGAGGACCACAATGTCTACATTTACTACCCCACCTCAGCTGGAGGTGGCAGCCAGCGGCTCTTCAGAAAGGTACATAAGTTCCGCTGTTGGCCAAATTGGTTAATTCTTTAATGCACTGGAGACATTTCTATCTTCATTGTTGATACATTTTGGTACATCTAGTCCATTTGTTACATGTGAGGCCTGCCTCCAAGAATAGTATTCATAATTAATAATATAATAATAATTATAATTATAATTTAGCTTGACAGTATTCAATGTTTATATGTGGGCTTAGAATAAGAACACATCTATGGAATGTATGCTAAATGTTTTAATGATTTAGTTATTTCAGTTAATGGGTATGAAGAAATTATGAGGTGAACATTTGTCCACTATTGTTTATTTGAAATTACATTTAATTTATTTCCCATTTAGATTGGCAGCAGAAGCAGTGTTTACTCACCTGAGAGCAATGTTAGGAAAACAGGCTCCTATATTTATGAGGAGTTTATGCCAACAGATGGCACTGATGTCAAGGTAAGGCTTGGTATTGTGGATTTCTTTGATGCTGAGATTTCCAAGAATGGCAAAGTCTGACAATACATTGTATGCCTGTGTGTGTTTTTAGGTATACACAGTGGGGCCTGACTATGCCCATGCTGAAGCAAGGAAGTCTCCAGCCCTTGATGGCAAAGTTGAGCGGGACAGTGAGGGCAAGGAGGTGCGGTATCCAGTCATCCTCAATGCCAGAGAGAAGCTTATTGCTTGGAAAGTGTGTCTGGCTTTCAAGGTAAATCTGTCTAGAATACTTTTAGACAGCAGTCTTAACAAATGCAAACATGAAAATCGTACAAAGTTATTCTGTGACTGCTTGCTATCTTGACTGGCCGGGTGCATACCAACAAGTGGTCCAGATGTGGAAGAATATGCATTCCCCCTGCCTGCAATTGGGGCAGTACAGCTGCCATGCACCTTGTGAAAACCGGAGGAGCTAGGGAGACACATGTACTTGGGTACATGAAGTAAGCATATTTTAGTGTAATGCTGGTGAACCCGGTGGATTGTGGCACCCTGTAGCCGGACCTTGAGATATTTATTCAACTGTCTCAAATGGAGGATTAGGCAAAACCCAATGCCCTTTGAAATTATGAAATGCCTGGAATAAAAACCCATCTTGCCATCTGTGGCAGCTGTTCTATGGTGTCCTTTCCTAGATGAGTGGACAATGCCTCGCTTGGGGTCACTGCCATCTCTGGTTTGTGGACCACTGTCCTCTTGGTTGCTTGGTCAGTGTCGGAAAGCTTGTAGCCCTGAAACAGGGTTGTAATAACCCCAGGGTCTGAGGAAAATGCTTCCCATTCGGCGAGGTGCACCCTGGAGAAGCGTTCAAACCCGGCATGAAAGGTCCTAAAGTCTGGATCTGTGACACCTGAAACTAGGGTTGGAAGCTGGAGAGGGAGGAAGAAATTAGTGCTCAGTGGAGCATTGTATTTCCTGTGGGTGCCAACGGCCAGCTGGTGCATTAAACCCCACATTTGCAGCCCTCCATCTTACTGGAGGCACTCTGCATAGGCCTGCAAATTGCTGCCTACCTTGGCTCACTTGGACACTGCACTCAAAGGCTTGCTGTGTGGCAGGTCCCAACATCTTCCCTAGAGGCACCGAAAGTATATGGAGACTTGCAGAGCCCTCCTACACAGTTCTCATGAAGGTGATTGAGCCAGCTATATCTGGTGTTGTAAGTGTTGACATCAGCCATGAAGTCATGAAGGTGAATTCCTAGGTCTCCTTTAAAGGATAATGGATTTTTCAACCTGGACCCCATTTTCAAGTAGTCGAGTCAAGTATTGAGCAAGGACACAGCCACGAAACATCCCTTTAGGGCAATTGTACCCATCAATGTACGTCCTCTAAAAGTGCTTGTTTTTGCTACTGACAGGCTCAGATTGTTCTAAGTGTTTCACAACATTATGGAAAGGATCCCTACAGAGAAATCTTTTTTTTTTTCCTTTACTTTTCGCTTGATCCAGTCTGTTTGTTATTGTGTGTAACCAAGTCTTTCTCAAGGAGAGGTCTACCTCTGAAATCCTGCAAAATCTCACATTGTTGAAATCAGCTCAATTCAGTCATGACATTGAAAATCTTTTAGATAACACTAAGCTATACTTTCTGACCTTTCAAAGCCCATCCCTACGTCCCCGTCGTGAGAGGTGGAAGCAGGTAAAGCTGACCAACAGGGCTCTGGTGAAACTCATAGGCCAATCACCTGTGAAGTGGATAAAAATGAAAAGATTACAGAAATATTGATGAAAAGAAAGAAACCCCATAACTTAGGAGATGAAGACTCTTCAAGCATACATGCTAAAGAGACTATGAAGGCGCATACTGAAAACCATACAGAGAGGGTGCGGTGGAATCTTCTATCTTCCAGGCAACCTACCAACATCGCAACCTGGAACATCAGGACCATGTACACAGCAGGGAAGACGTCAGTCATCGCAGATGAGGAGACACAAGATCTCTGTCCTCGGCTTGTGTGAAACCAGGTGGATCCAGACGGGAGAAGTCAAACTGGCCAGTGGCGAGTACATACTGTACTTGGGACACCCAGATGAAAAGGCACCACACACGGAGGGAGTGGCATTCATGCTCTCCAAAGAAGCACAGAGGGCCCTCATCAGTTGGGAGCCCATCAACTCCAGGAGTTGATGATTCCAAACCACACAGAGAAGAATTAATCTTCAAATCATACAATGTTATGCACCCACCAACAACACTGACGAGGAATCAAAGGACAACTTCTACAACCAGTTACAACAGATACTCCAGTCCAGGAAAGAAAAATACATCATTGTACTCATGGGCGACATGAATGCAAAGGTTGGAACGAACAACAGTGGATACAAACTGGTAATGGGAAAGCAAGTAATTGGCAGTATGAATGAGAACGGGGAGATATTTGCAGACATCTATGCTGATTACAACTTGGTCATAGGAGGGAGACTATATATCACCTAACCACACTATTGAAAACTAGATTGACCACATATGCATAAACAGGAAGTTCAGACGCTCTCTCCTAGATGTTCGAGTGAAGAGGGTAGCAGGCGCTGGGTCAGACCATCACCTACTGGCAGCAAAAATACAACCCCAGAGACAACTGGGGTTGTCTCTGGGGTTGTATCTGAGTAAAATTCAACTTCCAGCTTTTCCAGGACATAGGAACAACTGAACTGTACCAAACCACCTTGCAGAACAGGTTCTAAACCCTGCAAGAAGAGGACCATAGACTGGTGGAAGAACACTAGAAATGCCTGAAAAACATATGGAAGGAGACTTGTTTAGAAGTGGTGGGAAGGAAGAAAACGAACCACAAACCGTGGTTGTCAACAGAAACACTGAAAAGAATAGAAGAGAGAAGGGCAAAAAAGGACACACTAAACAAATGCAAAAAACACAACAAAATAAATTACATCGAGGACCTGGCACAGCAAGCGGAGGAAGCAGCTGGAAAGAACAACCTGAAGGATCTCTACCTAACTACAAAGAAACTAGCAGGCAAATTTAGGCGGACAAACCGTGACAAACAGGGACGACTCCTGACCACCAAGGAAGAACAAGGGCAAAGGTGGACAGAGCACTTTAGGGAACTGCTCAACAGACAGCCCCCTGCCCAGACGGTAGAGATCCCAACAGCTGCACACATGCTGGAGATCAGCTGTGACTCCCAACAAGATCTGAAGTGAAGAAGGCCATCAAGGGATTGCGATGTGGGAAGGTAAAAGGGCCAGATGAGATCCCTGCAGAGGCCTTGCAGGCTGGAAGGATGGGCTATTTGCTATTT